>CM046845.1:15065542-15308042 GCA_025618425.1 Heliocidaris tuberculata | reverse complement strand
TAAACTCTCAATAATTGTTTTTACAATGACTAGCCACACGAATATTTAGTTCATTATCATCACCATCATCATCATCATCATCACCATCACCATCATCATCATCATCACCATCACCATCATCATCTCTTCATTATCAATTATTCCTCACTACTTCCAATTATCAGAAAGATTTGAAGTAAACAATACCACAATCTGAATTTGACCAACTTGATTACTCTATGAGTTTTGTTTGCAGACAGTATTCTTCCGACACCCACAGCTGTACGATTTGATGGCTGAATCATCTACCTCTACACAAAATCAAAGGTAATACTTTTCATTTTATTAAGCTAGAGAAGATTAGGCAAAACCAGCTATCATTATGGAATTCACAGTTTATTTCAAAATACACATATGTTCATATGAATAATGTGTTTCTTTGTTACATAACTCATAGTTGACATAAAAGAAATACAAATACAATGTTTATCAAATACCTTCAATGAAAAAAAAATTGTCATAATTCATCAATGCCCTAGGGATATTTAATGACACTATATACTTTAATAACCAATTTTAATTGCCAGTTTGAACATTATTCTACACCAGACATGCCATTGGGCCTAAAATGCTAATTTCCCATTTTTTTAATAACATAAACAACTCAGGAACTGACTGCTTGGAGTCCTGTCTGAGAGACTTAGTAATTGAGTATTAATGCTTTTCTAAAAGGGCACTAGTGCCATGATTTGGTTTTGAACCAAGGACTTCCTAGTTATGAGACCCTGTTCTATCACTGAACCATCAGCTCTCCAGGTTTTATCTTACCAGAGATCCAAATGTAATAAAAATTGTCACCTTTTATCAATCAGAGGGTGAAATTCAGATAAAAATGAAGTTGGAAAAATGTATTAATTAAATTTAAGGATAAAATTGATTGAAAATAAATTTTATGACAACCTCTTCAGATAATATTCTTAAAATGAAGTTATGAATTTTTAATAATGTTTTCACATTTCGACAAAGTATAAACAAGGTTGACGAGTAATGAATTTATGAAACAACAATACATGTACTATGGCTATTACACTCGTCATTCCACAACTTCTTTTGCTCCAAGGTATCCATAATTTAGGATAACTGATAGCAAAAGCTGTTGAGGAATGACACAAAGTTGCAATGGACAATGGTAGAAGGACTTGAAAGAATAAAGCATGGCTTAGAAGAAAACATATAATTAAAATATTCACATATTATGTGCATAAAATATAGAATATGCATATTTCAAATATCAATTTCTTGTATACAATATCATGAGTATATTGTACATGTATAATATTCATTCTCTACTATCAAATACATGATTATTTATTTCTTTACATGTACATGTATATATGAATATATAAAACCAAAGTAGATAAAATTACTTACATCTGTACATATGCTGTATACTTTTCATTGAGAATATATGTATTCCTAAAACACATACAATGCATTTGGATCATGTACACATCTTCAAATTATATTGGGCATGTAGATCAATACATTAACATATAAAAACAGGCTAAAATGTCCAAACTATAAGACACAGAGAAATAGAGATACTGTTGCAAATGAAAATGGAACGACTAGAAAAGATTTGATACTTAAAAGATTACTAGAATGGCTTGATACTTAAAAGATTACTAGAATGGATTTGATACTTAGAAGATTACTAGAATGGATTTGATACTTAAAAGATTACTAGAATGGATCTGATACTTAAAAGATTACTAGAATGGATTTGATACTTAAAAGATTACTAGAATGGATTTGATACTTAAAAGATTACTAGAATGGATCTGATACTTAAAAGATTACTGGAATGGATCTGATACTTAAAAGATTACTGGAATGGATCTGATACTTAAAAGATTACTGGAATGGATCTGATACTTAAAAGATTACTGGAATGGATTTGATACTTAAAAGATTACTAGAATGGATTTGATACTTAAAAGATTACTAGAATGGATTTGATACTTAAAAGATTACTAGAATGGATTTGATACTTAAAAGATTACTGGAATGGATTTGATACTTAAAAGATTACTAGAATGGATTTGATACTTAAAAGATTACTAGAATGGATTTGATACTTAAAAGATTACTAGAATGGATTTGATACTTAAAAGATTACTGGAATGGATCTGATACTTAAAAGATTACTGGAATGGATCTGATACTTAAAAGATTACTGGAATGGATCTGATACTTAAAAGATTACTGGAATGGATTTGATACTTAAAAGATTACTAGAATGGATTTGATACTTAAAAGATTACTAGAATGGATTTGATACTTAAAAGATTACTAGAATGGATTTGATACTTAAAAGATTACTGGAATGGATTTGATACTTAAAAGATTACTAGAATGGATTTGATACTTAAAAGATTACTAGAATGGATTTGATACTTAAAAGATTACTAGAATGGATTTGATACTTAAAAGATTACTAGAATGGATTTGATACTTAAAAGATTACTAGAATGGATTTGATACTTAAAAGATTACTAGAATGGATTTGATACTTAAAAGATTACTGGAATGGATTTGATACTTAAAAGATTACTAGAATGGATTTGATACTTAAAAGATTACTAGAATGGATTTGATACTTAAAAGATTATTAGAATGGATTTGTTACTGAAGAGATTACACCTTTCTTTCATTCAGAATGATTTGAGAAGGTTCTTTGCAGGGTAATGATAAACAGGGTACATAAAAACAAGAATATATTTCTGATAAGCTTACTATTGCACTCTAAAATTGAATTTGGACAAAACTTTGGGGGAAATGGCAACTAGGAGAACTTATTAAAGCATAAAATGAAAGAATCATACATGTCGAGTTCCTAACTAGTCATATAAAATGTCCACTCCAAGTTGATAGTATCTCACACTTTTCAATCAGATAGAACACTTAATCAGGATAATATATTTAATTATATCTTCCTTGTTTACCCACTTTATGTATCATATAGGAGGCTTGATATTATCCTGATTAAATGTTCTATCTGATCAATAAATAAGTGTAGAGTGCCTCACATTTTTGCATTTTAGAACTCAGAGACAATTAAAAACGCTTAAGAGCCTTAGTTGCATGCTCCATCTTTTTAAAAATCCTCATTTGCTAGTAATTTACACAATAAAATCTTATATTTTGCTGTGGCGGTTTTTTTTGGGGGGGGAGGCAGTTTACCACATCATGTAGGTAATGAGGCTTTACACTGTAACATTAATCTATCTCTTCCATACACATTGGAAGACCTACTGATTTTATGAGCAATATTCAATACAGGACCATATAATAATTCAACTTTATCACAATATCAAGCCAAAGAACACAAAAAAGTATACGAACAGGGTGATTTTTTTACGAAAATGACATCTGTTGATAATCATTTTTATCTACAACGTCCATCTGTTTGACAAACGAACATAGAAAACAGAAGAAAAAGGAGGCAAAATAATATTTGAACACACAGCATGGTATTTATTTTGCTTGTAAAAAAACGTTTCATTTGCACTTGAAAATATAGTAATACCTTTAAACAATTTAAATCAGAGTAAAACAAATAAACATTTAAACTACCAAAGCTCTTGGTACAGTGTATCATTTTTTTTCATGATTGAACTAATCTGGATATGAATGGCAATATATGGCAAAAGCTTGAAATTGACAAGAAATGAGAGAAATAATCCCAACCTTTCATAGCAAAAATTAGGAACCTCTCAAGACAAAATTAGGACAAAAGTGTACATGTATTTAGCTCACTTTCAAAAATAGGTTTAAGGGTGACTGACCCTGACACATTTCACTAAAATACTTGTACACTGTAATAGTAAGCTAATATGCTGCAATACTGCTCAGATAGTTGAAAAAAGTTAACTTACCATACCAACCAACATTCACCGAGTACTTCAAGTCACTGATCAGACAATTGCTCCTGGCTTTATTTTATCAGAGATATAAGGTTAGGCTCAAAGCATACTATACAATCAGTCTGCAATCCGATTTTGGAAGCAAATGTAACAGCATTTGATATAAACATTTAAACACATAAAATATTTTTGATTGAGGTTCTGAATAGTCATATTGATAGTAAAATTTAAAAAATACGGCCCATTGCGAGCTTTCTAGTTGGAGGAAAGGCCAAATCAGCAGTGACGTCAGAGCAGCCCTACGATTGTCTACGGTTTGAAACTTATTTGTCCCTTATTCCGGGTATAAGGCCGACAGCGCACCAAAACCTTGTGTTTAGTTTTCGTATCATTGTTCAGAACCTGAATCTGGTAAATTTTATCTGTTAAAATGCTCATATTTAATGCTATTACGATTTACTTCAAAAATCGGATCGCAGTCGATTGTATAGTGTGCAGTGGGCTTTAGGGTAAGGGTTACAATTGGATCTCAGGATAGGTTAGGGATAGGGCTGCAATGGGATTTTAGGTTAGGACTGAATTTGGGTTAGGTTTAGGGTTAGGGTTGGGTACAGAGTTTGGTCCAGGGTTGAAATTAGGAATTTGTTTAGTATAGGTCATTGAACATGGAGCAAATGAGGGGTATGTGTCATACAATATTATGTCCATCAATTCAATTGGGTCATTATTGCTCAGATAAGAACTCTTAGAATAAAAAAAACAAGTTGAATAACTTGATTTCAGATATATATCAAAACAAAGGGATAAATCTTCTACAGATCATAATAGACATCATACCATAGTTCTGAAACATTCATCACACACAATCCACTGAGAAAATATTATTATTAAATCATCAACCAAGTGAAAATTAGTATAAGTTTTTTAAAAAAGAAGAAGAAAATAAGTAAATTAAAAGAGCATGACACTTGCATATATAAACAACATAAACTTGTTTTCCATATAAACAAACAAACTGACAAACATAATATATGGTCTCCATTATTACTACAATCACCACAAGTAATCATCTCCCTAAAAAAAAAATAATGAGTGCCAAACAAAGATTTTGATGTTGTAACTCGTCTTATAATTGTAATTTCCAGGTTGAATAGAAACGGTTTTCCTCAGGATGAGCTTCAAAAGACAAGACTCATGCACCTTTATATCATATGAATTGACAAAATTTGAAGAAAAAAAAAAAAAAATATATATATATAATGAAATACAACTCATTTAGAGTATGATTTAATAATAACAGCTTCTTTCAGATAGAGAAAGTAATGATAGTGTTCAATTTATCTTTAGAAACTCAATCAACACAGGTACTTGACTAATATCTAACCTTGTTTAGTATAATGGATCAAGTCAATGGCAAGTTTAAAATCTATCAACATAATATAAAAAAAATAAATAAATAACGTAATTTGAAATACCATGGCATCAGACTAATGAAAAACTACACAGACTATCTGGCTATCACACCTTTATGTTTCTTAGGTCCAAGACCTCTAAAAAGAATTAGATAGGCTTTTCAGCTACCACAATCTTAAGGTTGTTAGGTCCAGGACTTGAAGGTCCAGGACAAGCATATAGTCCAGTTATCACACTCTAATGCTTGTTTGGTCCAGCATGCAAGAAGAACTAGACAGAATGTCAAGCTATCACACTTTTATGTTGGTTAGGTCCAAGACTTTTCAACAAAAATTAGACAGGCTGTTCAGCTATCACAATCTTAAGGTTGTTAGGTCCAAGACAGGCATATAGTCCAGTTATCACACTCCAATGCTTGGTTGGTCCAGGATGCAAGAAGAACTAGATAGACTGTCAAGCTATCACACTTTTATCTTTGTTAGGTCCAGGACTTCTCAACAAAAATTAGACAGGCTGTTTAGCTATCACAATCTTATGTTTGTTCGGTCCAGGACAATAAGAACTAGGCATATTTTCCTGTTAACACTCTCCAATGTTTGTTCGGGTCCAGGACTTCTCAAGAACTACACAGACTGGTCAGCTTCCACATCTTTATAGTTGTTAGGTCTAGGACTAGACAGGTTGTCCAGTTATCACACCTTTAGGTTTGTTAGGTCCAGGACTCAAGAAGAACTGAAAGCAACTCAAACAGCATTGTGACCAGGCCTGTATTGTATGAAGCAGTTGTAAATATTCAAAACTGAATGACAGGCACCACTAAAACTAATCCAAGAAGAAGAAGAAGTCAAACCAATCAACAAGCAAAATGAGAAAGGGTTGTAAATGTACCACTTTGCTTATTCTCAGGGAAAAAAAACCCCAACAGTGATGTCATTATTCAAAAAGTTACCAGTAAATTCTGTAAGATTGGTTGACATTCTCTGTCACATAATACATTAGGATCAACTGAAAGGTGTAAGGGTACCAATCACCCAAAAATATTTTGCTATGTACGTCAGAGGTTCCATGTCGTTATACTGTATACAAAATATGGGCTTCAAATATTAATTCTATAAAGAGATATTGCAATTATAATTACACTCTCTATAAGCGTAAAAGCGACTCGTGAGTAGACTACTCGACGCACCCGTACTAACAAACCCTCAGAGTTAGGTTCCGGGCGAGCATTTTCATGTTATCCTTTTATTTCCTTCATACTCCATATAACTGTTGACCTATAGAATGCTGGATAAAGATCTTTGAGGTTGATTTCATACTTTCTAGCTGTACGCAATTTATTTTTTCAGGTGATTGGTACACTCTAACAGTTGAATGCATCCCATTCATCTAAGATAATTCCCTTAGGGTACATGTTTTACACACTACATCACTGACATATCATCTGTTTGGAGCCAGAAGGGCGTTAACTCTGTACAAATGTTGGGACTCAACACCCTTCTGGCTCCAAACAGACAATATGTGGATCATAAAGTATGGGCAGTAGGAAACACACAAAGTGTACATTATAGAGTTCATCAATGGTGTATTCTTAGGTGTATCTTTGGCCCATCCGGTCAAACTTCATGATGACTCTAAATATGCACTATGAAATGAATGAGAAAGATTACAATCGACATCTGCCTATATTGTAATACTGTGTGCTTTGTATAAATTTATTTGCTTCATCTACTTATTCAGTTTTATTTATTTTTTTTAAGTTTTTTTTTTTTTAGAGCCACAAGGCCTGCAGGAAAATTAGAACTAAAGGGCCAGATCACATTTCCATTTTTCAACAAAAATGGATTGGCTACCATTTTAGCTACAAGTCTGCATGATCAGGATCAATTGGAATCTTTGCCCAAAGTAACAGTAACTTTATTCACATCATACAGGATACAACATTCAATACATATTGGTATACATACAAAAATACAAATATACATGTACATATAATAGTACACACATGTATACAAATACAGACATACAAATACATGCATGCAATCAACACCATGTTACTCAGACTAAAATCCACTTTTTCCTACGGATAAAACTACAAGTCTGGCAAAACTGATCTTATAAGAATCAGCCAATGTGAAGAACCCTATTGCAGAATGAGTTGAAAGGAGTCATTCAGAATCGCATAGTCCTTTTCAACAAACAAGTTACAATTCAAAAGCATTTTACAAAGCAACCACATAGTTGACATAAAGACATAACATTGAGTGAACAAGCATGTGTTTGGTTTGAGTTAGGGTGAGAGAGATTTTGCTCCATGCTGTATTTTCATCCTCTGCAGTCTCTTAGCAATTTTCTCAGGTTGGCTCTACAGAGAAGGATGAGAACAGAAAGATAAGAAAAAGAAAAGAAAAGAAAAGAGAGAAAAAAAAAATCATAAGCAAGCAAGAAAAATATGTGCAGAACAAGAGCAGGGCATTGCCAGAGTACAAAGAACAAAGACATACCAAGTAGAGAATCACATTTGTATACAGGATGCTATAACTGTGTACAATAACACTTTGAAGAGATACATTGGTTCTTAAATGCCGTGAAGGTTCAAAACTATTTATATGCCATTCTTTTCTTTTCAAACTATGCAAAAATTGATATATTTTGTCAGCCCGACCAAAAGAGTGATTTTGTAAGCCATCAAAATTTCATTTTGGTCAAGGTTAAAGGGCGTGTTGCATGGCAAATACTGGTTAACGCCTTCTACGTCTTTTTTTTTGTTGACAACTGCATGTAAACGAATGGACCTCAGCTAAGGGTAGTCAGGAACTTGATCTCTACATGGTCAGCATTTGCAAAACAGAATGAAATTACCCTTATTCTTCGGTTTCGCGTATGTTGCACGTCCATACGCGAGGGAATAGCATGGCCCGTCCGAAGAGTTGCCGATAAACTTGATTGGCCCAGAGTCAGGCCACGGGAAAGACACATAGTCTCGTCAGTGTAAACCCCATTTAAATACACGTAGGTATAAAATGCTTACCATTGTCTTCTGAGAACCAGTAGGGCATTAACTCAAACTCATACATTTTTACACAGAGTTAGTACCATTCTGACTCTCAGCAGACTGTATTATTAGTGCTTTTCAGGCAAAATGTCAGTTTAGCTCATTGTCAATTTGTATAATCCCAAATTCATCATGTCACATTTCATCTAAACATGGTCCGTCAATTCTCCATGACGTCTACTAATTAATTTCAGCTACTTTACACTTTGTCTGCTTGTCAAGTTAGTCCAATGCCTATTTGGGCCTGTAATTAGTACAGTGCCTATTTGGGCCTGTATTTAGTCTAATGCACTAGTTGGTCTATTGCTAGCTATAGATAAAACGATATTAGACCATTATTTGGAGAATACGCAAACTGGGTAAAAATGGATATAAGACAAATTGGCAATGAACCAAATGGTAATAAACCATTTCAAGCAACTACATGACACAAAACTAATTCTCATGATAACATGTGAGTAGATGTGTTTCAAACAAGACAAAGACTGAACAATGTGTCTAACAGTGAATACAGTGCATACAAGAATGCAGCACATTGCATGATACAAATTTGCAAGCAGATATTACATCCATTCAGGTTATTTTTTGCTAATTTGCTTCATATGTCATTCTCTACATTTCTGTTATTTACATATGGTATTAAACAAGCACCCAATTCTATCATCTAGTTGATTTGAATAGCACTAGAAAATTAAAGAGAAATGGGCCAGTGAAAACTTGCCAAAAAAAAAAAAAGAGTACAAAAGTTTTTGAAGTCTTTACAAAATGACAACTATATGATTTCCTTTGAGGAAATGAATTTCTTCATTTGTTTCCAACATGTAACTATCCAAAATAGCCCTCTTTTCAATAGTTCTCAAATGAAATTAACACTATAAGTTAATATCAGATATGCACAGCAAGACACATGCACTACTCACAACCTTATAGATCAGTGAATATCCCTACAAAGAAACACAGTTTGACAGGTATATTTTGCCAAAGTATCCCTTTTCAAGAATCTACACGCAAGATGTGGTAGAAAAAACAAATATTGATTGCTTATTTTTCATGGTTAAAATGATAGCTTCTCAGTGATCTCAAGACTCAGCGCAGTTTCAAGATCACCTTGGGCGATAATTTGAACCATGCCCCTCAAAGAAGTCATTACTTGTATACAATTACATCAACCCTGCATATTACCTTGACTGGTGATCCTCTCTTCTCTGCTCTCCTACCCTGTCGAATCCTACTCGTCTGAGCCGGTGATCCTTTCTTTGTATTAGAGGACTGATTGGCATTCCTATCAGGTTGCCACGATGATACAACAGAATCTTCTCCTCCCGTGATCAATGTTTCCGTCTAAAGCAAAACACAGATAAACAGTTTTTCTTGTTAAACATTGCACTTTCTACTTCAACCTCACTCACATGAATGCTTACTTTAAATGCTTACTTTCACATTTTACCAATTTTAGACACGAGGTACCACTAGAAATGTAAACCCTGCTTTTACATGAAGGTCAGAAAGAATACATATCCATGACATGTTCAGATATAACACAGCGAATAAAAAAACTCGAGAATAAGTTGTTCTGGAAAGCAGTCATTCTCAAGAAATCACACATTTGTGATTTTGCTCCTTCATTTACTTGAATGTAGATGACAAACTTGGTCATGATGGTGTAATGGAATCATAGACCACTCATTTGGTCTTATTGGAATCATAGACTATTCATTTGGTCTTAAAGATAAAGTTGAGTTCTGGTCATGTGATTATACTGTGAAAGCAATTGGGAAAGGTTGATCATGTCTACATACGAATTGGTGTATACTTTGAGGTTTTGGAATCATCAAAATGATAAGAAATCGACCCAATCTCGCTGAAAAGCACATGCACTGCACACAGAAATGGTTATATGGGCCTGCACACAAATGTCGCATAAATGTTCGGCCTGAACACTTCAGCTATTTATCATCAAATTTTGAATATGAGGGCATTTGGAGAGCAATCCTTTTCAGGGGACATTTCTACTATGATATTCTTCTAAACTGAAATAAAAGGAATGAAAAAGCTCACAAATTATTTTTCACCTTTTACCAGAACTCAACCTTCCCTTTAATGGAGTTATAAACTACTCATTTGGTCTTAATGGAATCATAGACTACTCATTTGGTCTTATTGGAATCATAGACTACTCATTTGGTCTTATTGGAATCATAGACTACTCATTTGGTCTTAATGTAATGACTAGACTACTCACTTGATTGTCCCAGTGAAGGCACCTCACTACTCCTTTATGAGTTCCTTTCAGTGAATGTACAAAATGAAGTCTGTCTCTGCCCACTGTCAACAGATGTAAATCTCCACTGTAATCAGGCAGCAGAAAGTATGGACAAAATATAAAAAATAAACAGGGACAAGGAAAGGAAAATCTTAAACATAATTTTTAGTCAGACAAATGAATTAATATGTAATTGACCATGAAAATATATTGAACAAATAAACAAAGAGAGTCATACCAAACAACTGATGAATACATGTATAATCTACATGAAGGTAGCTTTAATGTAGAGAACTCTATATCTATACAATATATCAACAGCAAACAAACAGTATGATAAAAACAATCACAAGAGTCTGATATCCTACCTTTTTTTCCTCCAAGAACTAGAAAGACCTTTAGGTGCTTAGTAGACCAGATAAATTAGAAACAATCAACCAGATAGTCTGATATCTTACCTATTTGTTCTTCCAAGAACTACAAGGACTTAAGGCCAGAAAGACAAAACAACCAACTAGATTGTTGCTCAAAGAACTACTACAGACTTGAGCCCAGAATGATAGAAACAATCAACCAGAGAGTTTGATATCTTACCTATTTGTTCCTCCAAGAACGACAAGGACTTAAGGCCGGAAAGACAAAACGACCAACTAGATTGCTCTTCCAAGAACTACTAAGAATTTGAGCCCAGAGTTGTCACCTAACCCAGAGTTGTCACCTAACCAAGAGTTGTCACCTAATTGTTTTTCCAAGAACTACAAGGACTTCAGTCCAGAGAGACAAAACAATCATCTAGATTGCTCTTCCAAGAACTACAAATGAATCATGCCCAGAATGATAGAAAAATTCAATCAGATAGTTTGATATCTTACCTATTTGTCCCTCCAAGAACTACTAAGGACTTAAGCCCAGAGTGATAGAAACAATCGACCAGATAGTCCACCTTACATCTATCCTCCTGTAAAAACAGAACATACATTTGAGTGAGAATCAATATGAGATACTGAATAAAAACATAATACGTCATATTCTAAATGAACTGGATGATTATTGCCATAAGACTGTAAATAGATGCTAAATTCCACTACTTTTTATCAATTGTGTAGCAACTATTCCCTCTTTATAGACTTATGGTAATCTTAATCCTGTTATATTAACCACTGTGTATTTTATTATGGGTCATTATATACTTTTTTTCACTGAAGAATCAGACTTGCTCAAGGTATGACATAATGAAATACTATCAGTCCTATTCATTGTTCATTCATTGATCTGAAGGCAACATATACATAAATATCCAAAGCTAAACAACAAAAAAGTGTTTGCTGCCTAAAGTTATTTGCCTAGATAGCTGTTTAGTATTAAAATTAAAATCATTAGCCTGCATAGTAAACTAATTAATTTGTCTATATAACTACTAAGCAAAATTATATCCCACCTTCAATGGGGAAAAGGAAAAGAAATTCTCTTCATTCCAGAGATACCAAACTTTCATCACACTTCATACACATATAGTGAATGCTGCATATGATTCATAGTCCTATGCTGTTTAATGTTTGTTTCATCCGTGATAAACTATTAGACCCATGATTGTTTTGAGCAATGGACCCCAGGTCTTTGTTACTCCTATAGATTGCATCATGAGATATTGGTCTACTTACCTTTAGTGATTCCCGTACAGAATCAAATTTGGTGATTTCTGAAGACTGCCATAACAAAAGAGGAAAACAAGCAAAATATCAATTTGGACTGTGCATATGACCGTTAAAGAAACAAGTTACATAAAAATGTTGGACCTCGTCATTAATGAAAAATCCTGCATTACAGAAAGAGAGAGAGAGACAGAGAGAGGAGATGAGTAGTCTCTTTATGATACTTCAAGCAATGTGATGACTAATTATATGTACCTTTTGAAGTTATAATAAAACTATATAAAAACTATATTTCCATGCTAAGGCATTTAACCGAGATTCACATTCTACCGAATGATATTGTGACAAAGAAATGTAAGAATGAATGATTAAAGATATAATGAAATGTAAGAAATTAAGATAATTAACAAAAAAGAAAAAAATGTAGGAAATATCATAAAGACATGAAAGAAATCCTAAAAACTCACCTCAACAGCATCAAAGATCCTTATGGTCTCTGTGTGAGTCAGGCAGTAGAGATATTCACTGTTTGTACCACACCAGTCAATGCGACTCTGTAAGAAACAATCATATCATATTCCTATCAACCTTGGTATAGTATTCTTATAATTTGAATGTTCTGAAGATGTGAATGGTCTCTGTCAGAGTCAGGCAGTAGAAATATTCACCGTTTGTCCTGTACCAATCAATACGGCTCTGTAAGAAGCAATCATATCATATTCTTATCAACCTTGATAATATTCTTATAATGTGAATGTCTCTGTAAAAGTCCAGCAGTAGAAATATTCACCATTTGTACTGTACCAATCAATACGGCTCTGTAAGAAGCAATCATATTCTTCCCTCAATATTCTTATCACCCATGATACATTTATATTACACACATATTCGTCCCAGGGGATGCTCAAGGCACCTACAAAATACCATTATTTCCCTGGCTTTAGCCCAGCTGCCCTGAAGCGTTGAAAGCATTCAAGGAAAAGGTCCCTACCAGGTACCCATTTACTACACCTGGGTGGAGACTGGAGAGTGGCAAACGTAGATTAATGTCTTGCTAAAGGACATTAGTGCCACGGCAGGACTCGAACCGTGAACCATGTGATCCACAGTCTGGTGACATGTACACTAGACCTCTACTGTTCTTACGTATCGTACTTCTTACAAATTCTCTAAACTGTTCAAAGCTTCTAAGCTCTAAACTGTGATTCTGAAGAGCATCATTTTACAAGAAAGTGAACCAAGTGGCATTCTGCACAAAATTTTGAAGACAATGGTGTTCAGTGATGATGCACAACCCTAGAAATCTAACCAAGATATTACTGGAAAGCAGATGAATGATTCTTTCAGATGATATGAATTTCATTGCTGGGAAACATTTCTCAAAGTTGGGTTTCCCTTTTTTTAATGCCTAGTACATCTATTATTTCCAAAGTTTGATAGCGATAACATACCACTGATGATTCAGAGTTGAGTGTTGTAACAAGAGCATCTTCTTCATTAGTTTGACTGGTATCAAACACACACACTAGACCATCTGTTGATCCTGTCGCTAGGCTTGATGATTTGGTGGGATGAAATTTAACCTGAAAACAGAAATAATGTTAATAGAAACGGTTTAGAATGTCACATTCTTGCAATATCCCCAAAATAGCAGACATGAATGGTTCTACAATAAATGCTCCCATGAAAAATGCTTTGCTGTTAATTTCATACAGTAAACTTGAAGGCCTGGTAAGACCTCAGTGTTAACAAAAACGGTAACTTTAACAATAAATCTTTCCACAATTGCTCCCTGTTGTGTTTGTGGAAAAATGAATAAGAAATTGTTGTATGTCCGACCTCAATAATTTATGAGAATGCACCTCCCTCAATGATTTCATCCTCTTGCCTGGATTGCTTGTCCACCTATTTTCTTTACGGACAGACCTCAAGGATACTATCTGTGAGACAAAAATTGAACTATTCTGATGTGAGGTCAGAGGCAGAAGAAGGGACGGGGCAGTGTCCATGGCATTTCATTGCCAGAACAAACAATTTGATGGTTGCGATAATCAGTGAGATCTGACCACTTTTATAGTTTTCGTTATCAGTTAATCATATATGCATAATTTTATATTATTGTCGTTGAGGTCCGACCATCAGGCCTTAGCTGAATTTCAAACTTCAACTACCATGTTTGGATAAAATAAAATACTTAACCCTAAACCTAAACCTAAACCAAAACTAAAAATCCTATTGCAACACTTAAACTAACCCTATATCTTTGACAATTTAATGGGCCGTAGCAAATGTTGAAGGAGTATAAGCCCATGCATGACTTCAACATGAAACCACCAAATACCACTCTCTCCTTAACATCGCGTTAAAATAAGCATGAACTTATCTGGGTAAAACAGAAATACGGAGGGTTCCTTAAAAGCCAAACTACAATTTTTCTATCATGTTCATTGATTTCAACCACTTACAGATATTGCTTTATGGGAGCTCTTTTTAAATTCATTTCAGGTTGCATTTTGGACAGTTTTTAAGGGTAAATCACTCTCAGTCCCATTCACTCTCTCAATGGTGCCTTCTCATTGCCTCTTTAATATCACAAGATAGTACATTTCATACCAATTTAAATTTATCTTCATTTGGAAAAGAAAATAACTCATTCTGCTTGAAGTCAAGAAGGCCCCAATAACTACCACCTATAAAACTAAACAGTAAATTGTTGTTAAAAAATGTGATGTAAATTGACAGAAAATGTCAATAAAGTTGGGAGGAAAGACAGGATTAGAAACTGAAAAGGAGAGAGAACAGGGAGGGAAAATACACGGTACAATGAAGAAAGGAAGAAAAAAACGTTCATAATTCTGAACATTTGTTGCATTACTCTGAAGCTTCATTATTCCAAAGGTTCATACATGTAATTCCATGAGATGAGATAGGGTTCTTAATTCTGAAAATGAAAAAGGTTTCATTATTTGTAAGATTCATAATTCTTAATATGAAACTAGGTTCTATTTGATTTTCAGAATTACAAATCTTCGCAATTAGGAAACTTTGGAGAAATGAACCCCCAGACCCAGAATTATGAAACTTTGGAGTAATGAACCTTCAGATCGATGAACCTTTGGAATTAAGACCGAATAGACATACATACAAGGTCACCTATTACTAGAACCGACTACTAAATATCTAATCATCTTTAACACATATCCATCAACGTACTTCAATGACCAGATGCCAAAAGTGTTACATGTCTGAATTTTTTAACAGATTACATTAAATATTCAAAGGGTAAGATAACAGATGTGCACTTAGAGACACACGTCATCATCAGCAGTCACAAGCAGTCACATGCTCATTTGTGAACATTTGAATCTTCTTAACATAATGATAGAAGTCATATTGCCAATCACTTGAAACAAGAATGCCTAATTTGAAAATAAAAACATTAAAATGATAGTAACAAATGATAGCAACAACAACGACGATAATATTGTGACTAATGTTGATCAATGTACAACCAAGGAGGCTTGCCTAATACCTCCTTGGTACAATTATTTTACTCTATAACACAGGCATACTATTGCAGTAAAGGTTTTGCAAAACCAAAAAATAAGTGCTGTTCTTAAGATGGATTATCTAATTTATCTGATTATCAGCATATGAACTGATGAAACTAGATTGCCTCAATTCAAACAGGTAAAAGAGAAAGCTCCTTTCACAAACTTCCCATTAACATTGTCACTGACTATATTAGATGTCACCTAAAATTTCACACTAACTTACTGATGTAATGATAACCCTTCTATTTCCTTCTCCAGAACCTAATTTGATACCCATTTCATTGGTCTCGACATATATGTGTATTTAGAAGATGGAAGTGCTCCAATGCGATATTTATCCCAAAACCCTGCCCAACCGCACCCACACCCCCCCCCCCCCCAAAAAAAAATAGACCATGTTCCTTGCTGCCATAGCAAAGAACATGTTAAGTGAAAGAAAGCATCCTTCTGGGGAGCGTTTCATCAAGCGTTTTGTCAGTGATTTTTATCCGACAACTGTTATAAGCTACTGAAATCCTTGCACCGGATTGGCTGAGAGCAAATTTGTCGGATAAAATATCTGACAAGTCCTTTCATGATACGCCCCCCTGGTTGCTCTTGTTTTAGAATATGACTACCTATTTTTATATTTGTTTATTCATCCGTTTATTTATCTATAAATCCATTTATGTAAATTGATTTATTCATTTTTAAAATTGTGATATCATTCATCTGTTTATTCATTCATTTGGTAATTTATTGAGTGATCGATTGGTAGATTGATGGATTGACTGATTATTCATTTGGCAGCATACAAAGTGTCATTTTATACCCTGAGCCTTATGACAATTTAAGAAATGTATGATTCGCAATTTTACGTCTCAAAACAACTGATAAACATCAAGTACAGTTACTGAAAAATAGGTGGACAGATTTCTGAAAAAGAAATGTACAAGGAAGACTATGTGCACATCTAAAATACATTGCTACACAACATTACATGCAGTTACATTGTTGTTACCTGCTGTATAACAAATGGGTTGTTCTGTCCATGTAAACAGAAAGAATTGCGAGTAAAGAAAACAAAAGTCATTAAATTCATCATGTAAGATTTAGGCCTACACAAGTGCTTAGTAAAATCATGATCAATATCATCATCATCAGCACCACCATCATAATCATCATCATCATCATCATCATCATCATCATCACTATGATCATAATCATCACTACCATTATCATCATCATCATCAATATCATCATCATCATCATCATCACTATCATCACCATCATTTCTATCATCAGCAGCAGCAGCAGCAGCAGCAGCAGCACTACCATGATTATTATCATCATCACCATCATCACCATTATCATCATCATCATCATAATCATCACCACCACCATCATCACCATCACCATCATCATCACCATCATCTTCACCATCATCACCATTATCATCATCACCATCATCATCACCACCATCATCTCCACCATCATCTTCACCATCATCATCACCATTATCATCATCACCATCATCATCATCATCACCATCATAGATAATCTGCAGTATACCTATACGACATAAAACTGGACAAGAGTTAAAACAGTTAAAACCCCCAAAACAAACAAACAAACAAACAAACAACCTCACACATCTATAGTTATAAATATGGATGAAGATAACCTTTGGATGAAGAAGGAATACACTTACCTGTGTGATGTCATCTGAATGAGATTCTTTATATGTACCGAGAAGATTTGTACTTCTTCTGTCCCTGAAAATATGACAAGATTCAAATAATTTAAAATATCTCAATAATATTCTAATATTACTTGGTTAAAACATGATAAAAATTATTTACATCAAAAAGAACAGGATTGGAAAACACATAAAATCAATTTGTTAGATCTATGTCCTTGATTTCAGTTGATGATTAACAAGATAGTTTCAAATGGCTGCAAAGTGACTCACTTCATTGCTCTACAGGCTCCTGCATGCCATTTGAATAAGTTTCAGTTTCAGTGAATTTTAATATCTCCTTCCGAATCTCTACAAAGTTGAATTCAGGAAAACACTGCTTTCTTTTAAAATAATTTGTCTTCATTAATAAGAACACAATCACCTCAACTGACTATGAAATGATGTACATAACCTGCCCAGTGTAACTAAATACATTCATGTACGATGAACAATCTAGTACTCTGTTATCTGAGTAAGATGTGGAAGAAGTAGTAAAATGTGAAATTCAAGTAGATGTGTCTACAAAGGAAATAAATAGGATTTAAGATTAGATCATTATCTTCATTTGGATAGGGTTTCAAACTGCACAGTAATGGCAGTTCATGCCCAAGGTACAAAGATGGAAAAACACAGGAAGAGATATATAGAGAGACAGGGAGACATAGAGACAAAGAGAGAGAGAGAGAGAGAGAGAGAGAGAGAGAGAGAGAGAGAGAGAGAGAGAGAGAACAAGTGAGACAAACAGGGAAACTGGTATGATACTAAGTGATCGCACATCATGCGTTTCATGTTCCCATAGGCCACTATTTGTAGAGGCAAATGTTTCAGTATGTAATGCTCACTGCTTTTCTACAGGTATTACTGCTAGAAATATACTGCAATTCCTGTTGATGTATACTGCTTATTGCATGATGTTATAAAAAAACAATTTGTTGTTGGAAGATTAATCACTCTGAGGACCAATCGCTACCAAATTAATCTCACATCGATATCAGATTTGTGCAATCTGTCCATATTGATTGAGAATATTTATTTAGAGACAGAGGTAAGGGGAGGTAAGGGGAGGTAAGGGGAGGTAGGAAGGAGGTTCTGGAATAACTACTTGATGAAGGAACCAAAAGGTCAGAGAGCCTTCAAAATCTCTAATTTGAACAAAATTGAACAGCTGTCTAAACAAAGTGCACTTTGAATAGTGAGTCCCTTCCCTCTAGCCATCTACATCCACGCTCTAGCCATCAAGACTTCATTTCTTGTAGAAGCGGAGAGAAATGCCTCAGAGAAAATTCATTCTATCTTATGAGACAAAAGAAAAACATGGCATGTAGGGCTTGTCACTGTCCTAGTTTGCTCTTTATAACCCCATCTGTGATGTGGGTGTCAAATCCTGCCTGAGAACTCAAATTCTGAACAATGTGTTTTGATAAAGAATCATTACATTACGTCCATCTTCCTCAAAATCAAATGCAGTTACCATTATTGTGAAGTTTAATCCCAAGGAGAATATTTTATGCCCACTCTAAAAATTAAGGAAAATGTCATAAATCAAAGTTTTACATTGAATGTTATTTTAATCGTTCCAAAACTTGGTGGCACAGGAGGGATTAAAGGGATTTTCACCATCAGAATATAGAGGGTATCAGTAGTACCATCTCACATAGCATGTCTCACTACAACCTGCATCATACACATTAGGGGCAGGAGCTAATACACCAGTCAAACTGAACAAAACTGACATCTGTCAGACAATTGACAAAAAGAAAAAAAAAAAAACAACATCACACCCAATCTCCAGGATTTAGTTGATTTATGACTTCATGTCAATGTGCAGTCAGTTTGGTGGTGTAACTGAGGTATAATTATGAAGTCACACATACATGTATCCCATCTCACCCAGTGTTCCAATTTTGCATTCTTTTTTCATTTCTCACCATCAATCATGGCATTTAGTGAGGATATTATTTCTGTCTATTTATATTAAATTTCATGATGAATTGCTCCAATAGAAGTGTTTAGTTTGGTCTAGAGGAATAAGAGGATTGCAGATAAGCTGTCAATCTAATCCGCATCCATCATGCTCAATTTCACCTCCAATTAGGCTTGGTGATGATGATGATGAATCTACCAGCCAGCCAGCCAGACAGCCAACCAATCTACATACTCAATACATGCTCTAACTATCTTCAAATACGGTCAAGAATATCATGAGTATTCTTTCCAATTAATCCGATCTTTTTCTCAATGTATTAGGTTGGATAAAAAGGCCTAAATACATTATCCAATGTTATGTAAAATAATTAATGCAATACCAATGGGACCAACAGAAAACATTAATGGATGATGTTTAAAGCATTGTGATGCTGACATGTGATTGGCAACCTGGCCATTGGAGGTTTGACATATCATAACATATACCGGGTAATCTACATGTACGTCACATGTTGGGTCAATCAAGCATCACAACCACAGACATACGATATGAAATTCTACTATATGCAAGTTGTAAATAAGAAGTATTTTTCTATTATTGGCTCTCTATATATTGTTTTTTGAAGATCCGTATTGTTATGCAGTTTTTATGTTTGTATTCTCTGTTCAGATTATCTATAAACATTCTTGGGTTTTTCATCTTACTGACAGCTTGGACTGTTTTTTAAAAAAAATCTTATTGAAAGTTCAAACAGGTCCATATGGTACTTTTAAGATAATCTAATAACTTGAACAAAATAAATAATAATTTTGTTCAACCAAAGATATGTGATAGCATATTTGTAACAAACACTTAATGCATAAAATACTTTAATGCAAAAAGCATTTGAATTATTCAAGGGCTATTATTTTACCTTCAAATGTCAAAAAACGGAAATGAGGAAGGTTTAGACGCTTGATCACAACGACCCTGTATTAACATAGGTCTGAACTTTTTATGATTGAATAGAATGGATAGAGCGGTATAACAAAAGCATGACAGTCGATGTATCATGTCCGAGTGATTCATCATTTATATTCAACTGGTAGAGGTGACGTCAATATATAGGCAGCTTGCATTTATGACCTTGAGTTTTGAGCTTCACGCAATCATCAAGTGAAGCTTATATGTATTTCTAATTTAAATTCCAAAGGTGTACTTGTAGTTAATCATGCAGAGCACCTTTGGCTTTTTCTCAACCATTTGCATGATATTGATCTGGATGAACTTTACTACATGTATCATTATGTAAAATATATGTATCATGAAAAATGGGTTCCATGGTATCATACATCACAATTTATAAACCATTTCTATCTTATACAGTATACTGATTTAATATCAGTAGATTGTCTAGAGTTGAGCACATTTCTTCAGAAAATTCTTGACATAAACCCTTACCATTATAGCACTGATTTCCATACTGGTAACTGTTGCCTAATAAAAATAATAATATTCATTTATTTATTTATTTATTTATTTACTGATTTATGAAAGCATGTATTCACTTATTTATCTATTTCCTAACTTACTAACTTGCTTACTTATTTATTAATTGATTGAAAATTTATTTAACACGATAAAAACTATTTTCGAAAAATAAACTCGAGGGCAATTTCAAAGGCCTATTGTACTGCCCATAGAAATCTTGTTCGGATTACGTAATACGACATCGTAATGTTCGCACATTTCTAAAGGTGATAGACAGGGCTATTGAAATTGTCTTGAGTTTATTTTTCGAAAGTAGTTTTTATCATGTTATTTATTCATTGGTAAACAAAGACTGACCAGCAGGGGATATGAAGAGACAAAGAGGGAGACAAAGGTAAAGACAAAGATAAGTGAGGAGAGGGAAAGAGAAAGGGAGTGCGTGGGAGGCAGATGTATGCACCAATTACATCTACAATACAAAAGACGTTATATAGATAACAATACAATGGATATCTTTGATATTTAACTTCATTGCACTCTTATAGGCTAACTGTTGCACTTTGAAGACAGTGTAGCAAGGTTTAAAAGGTCAAGTTATGTTGTCTACATAGGAAATTGGGAGACTTTTAAACTGTCAACTTTAATTGGGCTCTTTGATATCAGACTGTACCATGCTCATGGGATACGCTTCAGGTAATCATCGCTCATGGGAGAGATGTGGGAGAGATGTTGGGTAGAGTGTCAGGAGGAAATGGAGAGGGGTAGAGCGAGAGGAGCTAGGAAGGGAAGGGAAGGGAGTAGAGAGAGAGAGAGAGAGAATGAGGAAGAGGTGGGGGAAGAGATGGGAAGGCAGCGAGAGAAATAGAGATAGAGAAAAGAGAGAGAGGGAGGGAGAGGGAAAGAGAAAGAGAAAGAGGGGAGGGAGGGAGGGGGAGAGAGGGAGGGAGAGGGAAAGAAAGAAAGAGAAAGAGGGGAGGGCAGAGAGAGAGAGAGAGAGAGGAGGGAAGGAAGAGAGGAGGGAGAAGATGATACAGACAAAGAGTAAGAGAGAAAGATAAAGAGGGAGAGAGAGAGAGGGGGAATGGATGGAGGGAGGCAGAAAGAGATAAACAGATACAGAGACCAAGAGCGAGCGAGAGAGAGAGAGAGAGAGAGGCTGTTTGGTATCAGACTATTCCAGCCAGGCTCATGGGATGTGCATCAGATGATCACTGAATCGTTCATGTGAGAAACGTGGGTAGAGTAAGAGAAGGGAAGAAGAAGATGGAGGAATTGAGAGAGATAGTATTGACAGTAAGATATTATATACAATCTCCACTATACATAAACTATTTTTTTTTTGAAAATATCATATACTTGTAGTCTTGAACTGTGTCAGAGTAATTTTTATTTCATTCTGTGAAAATGTATTTTCCATCATTACCATAACTCAAGATTTACCTTACACCCTCACTTTGGCACCAAGTGTCTAAAGATGTACAAAACCCCAAGATTTCATGGGACAATTTTGTAATCAGGGTCTGTTGTACTTGTTTCATAATTCACCACATAAAACAGCATTCAAAGAATCAAACTTAACAAATTTACATCACACTTTGGGCAGTTAAAACCACCTACATATATGGCATTGTGGGGTTTAATGAAGTCAATGGCTCATACTCATAAAGGTGGACTAAGTTAAAGGGCGATTCCATGCAGAGTGTCCCACGTGACATATGACATTTATCCATATATTTCATCTATGAACAAAAAATCTTTTGATATGACATTGTCTATAGGAGGTGATACCAGAAACTATTCAATGGTCATATCAAGACATTCTTTATTTTTGGATGAAATGTGTAAAAAAACAAAAAACGCATGTCGTACGGGACACATTGCAAGGAATCGCCCTAAACCTGATATAGATTAGTCTACTGATTTATGGCATGCAAAGTGCTAAGCTTTTTATTCAGTACAAATTATTGTAATTCTGTACACTGGTCTCCAGGAGACGCGAGACATCGCTGAACTCGCTGAAAGGTTGCTGGAAAGAACTTATCCGTGGATCTCGGGAGTACGACCCGACTTGATTGATTGTACCAAAATGATGAAATGAAAAAGATCCAAATAGAAAAAAAAAAAAAAAGGGAACAGAAAATTGTATCACGTTTAGAATGGTCAAACAGTATAACCTTCCGATGTCTGATCTCATACAAATTTATGTTGGATATATTCCTCCAATCTTGGAATACTGTGTACCAGTTTTTAATGGTGGACTTACTATCAAACAGGTAGGAAGTTTAGAGATAATACAGAAAAGAGTGTGTAAAATAATTCCTGGTACAAATTACAAATACTATGAAAATGCTCTTACAACAAGTGAATTAGAATGGTTAGAAACTAGGCGAGAAAAACTATGTATTGAGTTTGCTAAATCTCTATTAAATAACCCACAATGTGAAGTCAGGTTACCCCAAAAGACAATTTTTTCCATTTCTTTAAGACATGTATCAAATTTTGCACAGTTCAAAGGCAAAACAGTTCGATTCAGAAAGAGTGCAATACCACATTTCACAGATCTACTCAATTTCCATTAATGTTCATAGTATTTCTCCTTAAAATTATACAGAATTGCATAATTATTGCTCTATAGTCTCTATTTCAGTTTAATTTTCAGCCCAATTTTAATATTCTAATTTGCATTTATGTTTTGTATTTACTTATTTTGTTATGTATATTGTCATTCTTATTTCATAAGTTATGATCTATGATCAATTTTGAAGTATTTCTGCAATGTTAAACATGCTAATTTCAGCCCTTGGGCTGCCAATCATGTATTTAATTTTATATGAAATAAACAATTACTTGAGAAAAAATGACTGTATAATGACATGATTTTTGTGTTTATTTAGTTACAGGATTATGGTAATCTTTATGGGATGAACAGGGCAGCATTTCACCAAACGCATGTTAACTTTAAAGCTCATGTATAGTATTGGTAGCAAAAAGGAAATTGGAAAGAAACATGTTAAATATAGTCTCATTTTGTTCTCCTTGTATCAAAAGATGTCTGTAAAAGACATTTGGTATTCCATCTATGATTTCTGGTGAATTTCAGTGTAAATATCTGTCAGGAATGCTTGATCACTGCCATTATGCTAGGACCCTTCCACCCCGACGGCTCCCCGCACAGCAATCTTGGGGCTTCGTATAGAGACAGCGTGTGTGCACTGTGTGTAGCTACTCATTATTGGTTTTGCACGTGTGTGTGTGCAGTGTATAGCACATGCTGCCTTTGTTGTTATTTTACGTGCCTGTCCCGGCACATAAATTAGTTTTTGCCTCTTATTTGTTTAATATTAAACTTTAGGAGGCGAAAACTTCACAGTGTCTTAGTATTGCTAGTATCTTGCTATTTATCAACAAAAATTGAAGAAATCTGACGAACAGTTTTTGAGAGCTTACCAAAACTTTACATGACCTTTAATATCAGTGGAATAAAATCAGTGGACTAACTCTACCCACTTAGGGTTTAAACCTGGCCTAAAGTTAGTACCCTTCAATGAATACCAGCCAATGTGCTTACATGAAAGCTTTTTTTTTTTTTTTTACACATGTATGCTTGTGTTAACTGTGTATAAACTGGCATGTTTCTCAGCCAAGCACAATGCAACAAATAAGGCAAAACATTTGACATGGTGAAAGGAGAGAGAAGGAGATGGAGACTCGGGTTCCATTTTCTTCAAGACCAGCTTGAAAGCTGGAGAGAATTATTTAACACTTGACCGTAACAATATGTTGTTAACAAGAAACCCTGTTCATGCTAACATGTTACACTGTAAGTATTTCTTAAGCAGTTCAGAATTTTCTATACCGGTAGGTCTAAATTAATCAGGTTTGCCTCCTCAAATTTGCACCAATTACAGGTATTCTTAAAGGAGAATGAAACCCTGGGGAAATATCCATTTTAATGAAAAGAGATTGAGAGAAGCAATTAGCAAAAAAATTCCATCAAAATCGGTTACGAAATGAAAAATTGCATATTTTCTCCATTATCTCTTGCTGCTTGTCTTTTTGTGAACTCAACATATGTTGTGTCAAATACATTTTCCCATGATATATCTTGAGCTAAGGAGACAAGCTGCACCTTGAGAGATAATGGGGAAAATATGAAATTTTATGTACAAAACATATGGAGAGTTGTACTACTAAACCTGTCACTTTGAGGATCGCCATAGAAAGTAAATTGAGACTTTTCAAACTGTCATAATTTTCTCATTTCGTAACCGATTTTGATGGAACTTTTTAAAAATTGCTTCTCTCTATCCTCTCTTTTCATTAAAATTGATTTTCCTCCAGGGTTTCATTCTCCTTTAACTTCAGTTCCATGTTATATCTTTTTAAGACAAACTAAACTGAACATTAAATAACCAATTTGAATAGAAATAACAAAATGCAACAAAATATTGCCAATTTGTAAATGAAAATATTGATTACAAATTCCACTCCACATTGCCAATTCAGAGACTTTAATGCTTATTTTCAACTATTTGCTCTTATTTATGAACAGCACATGTACTGTTTAAAAAGAAAAGGACTAAAAAATGCCACTAAGAAGGTGACACTGAACTGCTATGGGTATTTTTTTTTAAAGGGAATCAATAATTGCTATGGTTTGAGATGCAAAAATTAAATACAGCCCACATCACAAGACCTACAAGAACATAATTCACATTCATCTTACAAAAAAAACAAAAAACAAACATATTTCTGTGTAATATTTTGTAGGAATGTTCTTTCATTACATAATGCAATCACAAGAAAATTTTTTGCATGATTGTTCAAGAATATGTGTTATAGAAATCCCCAGAGTAAGGTCAGCGCACAATGTAGCCAAACACACTTTATATGGAATGCAATGACTGCAATCAAATTTTGTAAGAATTTGCAATTCTTTATATGAACATTCAAAAAAGCAAGAATCATGAAGATCAAGGTTCTGAGCAGTCATATGGATAAGCAGATCGAAACTTTAGGGAATGGAAAGCCTCCTTGGAGGAAGAAAAGCCAAATCAACTCTGAATAGAAATCATTTTGTCAGACCAGTGTGCTATTGTCTAGGATTTGAAACCTTTATTCGAACTAGAAGGCTTACAATGCACTCAACTTTTGATTGTTAAGCAACAGAATCAGATTCAGACTCAGAGATCAGGAAGATTATGTTTGAATCAATTTTCATATCTAACGTAGATTGCGATTTCTTCAAAATTCAGATTGCACTTATACTTTATGGAGTGTGGTGATCACATGCAAAGTGGACACATGCATAATCATCTTTATCATCCAAGAAGTTATTTTCTAGAAGATTAGGGAATAATGAAAACAAAGCTATTGAGGGCTCTTTAAGCCTTCATATGAGATCTCATCTCCATTGATCAGATTGGCAATGAAGCTTGAACATATGCAATTATGCATAATCTCTTTTCCTCTTCTTTTTTCTTTCCTTCTTCCTCTTCTTCTTCCTTCTTTCTTCTTCATCTTCTTCTCTTCTTCTTGTTTTTTTCTTCTTCTTTCTTCTCTTCTTCTTTCTTCTTCTTCTTCTTCTTCTTCTTCTTTCTTCTCTTCTCTCCTTCTCTTCTTCTTCTTCTTCTCTTCTTCTCTTCTCTTCTTTCTTCTTCTCTTCTTCTCCTCTTCTTCTTCTCTCCTTTCTTCTTCTTCTTCTTCTTCTTCTTCTTCTTCTTCTTCTTCTTCTTCTTCTTCTTCTTCTTCTTCTTCTTCTTCTTCTTCTTCTTCTTCTTCTTCTTCTTCTTCTTCTTCTTCTTCTTCTTCTTCTTCTTCTTCTTCTTCTTCTTCTTCTTCTTCTTCTTTTTCCTTCTTTTTCCCATCCTCCTCCTTCTCTCCCTTCTTCTTCTTCTTTATTCTACTTAATCTTCTTCTCTAGGAACAATATTCTATTTTCACTTTCCCACTGGTTTTGATATATGACAACAATGCACTAACTTTCCTGTAATTTATCTTCTGGAGATAATTAGTTTTTAGAAGACAGAGGATAATGATGAGAGTTGCAATGAAACTTTGTTATGTGCATAATTATCTGCAATAAATCTATATGAATAATATTGGGTTTTCAATTTCCAGTAAGTTTACATTTGGCATCAATGCAGCAAATTTCTGTAGCTTATCTTCCAGATTATTATCTTCTGGAAGATAGGGGATAAGTAAAACAACGCTACTGAGGGCCCTGTAAGTTTTCAAACGAGATCTTATCTTTATTGATCAGAGTTGCAATGAAACCTGAATATGTGCATAATCATCTGTAATTACTCATTCGGAATAATATTGTGTTTTCAATTTCCAATAAGTTTTGATATGGCAATAATGCAGTAATTCTCTGTAGTTAATCTTCCAGATAATTATCTTCCAGAAGATAAGGATAATGAAAACAGGCTATTGAGGCCTTTGTAAGCTTTCATATGAAAACTTATCTTAATTGATCACAGGTGCAATTAATCTTGGACAAGTACATTTTATAATCAGATAGCTCTTTACATGAAAGGATAATATTGGGTTTGGAGTTTCAAATAAAGCTTTGATATGGTGATAGTACATCATCATGATAAAAATCTCCTGGAAGACAGAGGAAAATAAAAACAAGGCTAATAGAGAGATCTGTTGCTTTCATATCGGATCTTATCTTCATTGATGGAAGTTGCAACACAGCTTGGACACAGTCAATTTCCAGTAAATTCTGATATGGCAGTGAAGCAGTAACTTTCTGTAGTTTATCTATGAGGAAATATTTTTCTTGAAGATAGAGGATAATGAGAACAGAGCTATTGAGGGCTCTGCAACCTTTCATAGAGCTCTTATCTTCATTGATCAGAGTTGCAACGGAAGCCACAGGGACTTACCAAAACATGAGATATGCATCATTCTCCACAGCCTCAGTACCCGCACTTAAAATGTCATCACTACAGTTGATGTCAAAGCTTGTAAAGGAATTCCCTTCATAACCTGCAAAAAAAAAAAGATAATAACACCTGATAAACACATCATTTACATGTGTTAGACTACATTGGCCAGCAAAACAGAAAAATATTGTCTGTTGAGAGCCAGAAGGGTGTTAACTAATATCCTTTTAAATAAGGTTATTGCCCTTCTGCCTCTCAACAAATGATAAGATGTATGTACTTGATTCAAAGAGAGAGAGAGAGAGAAAGAAAAGAAACATACCACATGAAAACACTCAAAACTGAAAAAAAAAATTGTATTTCATAACCCATTGGGGCAGTTTTATACTGAATAAAGATGATATCAAGTACATGTAGGTTAAAACCTAGTCAATCTTAACATCAATCTTCAAATGCTTGCTTGTAATGCACAGTGGTGGTAAATGTCAAAGAGGTCATAAAGTAGCTTTCCTTAGATAAATTCATACGTGTCTGGATTTTTTTTTTTAGAGAGAAATCAAATGTTAGTGTTAATTCTTATATTTATGTTTTTCCTTATTTTGGGATCATAAAATAACCTTCCATAGATGAATACATACAAGATGCCTGAATTTAAGAGAAATCATATGTTTAATGCTAATATCTTATTCATATTTTTTTCTCATTTTTCAATTGATAATAAGAGAACATAAATATATACCCCAGGCATCAAAATTAATTTTTAATCAATTCTATTTATGTTGATCAATAAATAAACAACAAATAAATTGGATATTCTAAAAGGAGAAAACTGCATTCAAAGAGGAAAACATATTTGTCTAGCCAGATAGATAACATTGATGTTTTATTTTTAGTGGGGAGTGGGGAGGGGGGTTAAAATATAGTTTTCAAGGCCAATTGAAGAAGCAGATAAACTGATTTGGTCTATAAACCATTTAGATGAAAAAAAAAAAAAATCTATGACCTTTACCAAAACTGTGCATTACCTTTAAATTTCATCAGTTTTCTTCCTCCAAACCCTTTGTTGTTAGATTATTTTATTCAGAAGACAAATAATTCCTATGAACGGATCTACCTGCAATTGAGATTCCATTATACTCTTTAAAAAAAAAAAAGAACCTCTAAAACACAGCGTGGATGTAACACACTCTTAAAATCCCTTCTCAATGGATTCACAACATGTATGACCTATATCACAAATACCCAAAACAATGCATTTTATTGATTGTAATTCTTTGAACAGAAAGAAAGGATTCATATTGTCTGCAGACAAAAGTCCCATTAAGTGTTTCCCATCTACAGAGATATTCTCTAATGACCAAGCTTGTTATCATTTCTTCCATCAGCATCCATGCTTCCAGACTGTAATCAAAATGCAATCCATTTAGTCTATTTTTTTTACCCATATTGGCTCAGATTGCTAAGTGTATTTTGGCAAGGATACAATAACTACTAGCATTATTCAGGTGCCTCGGCTGAAAACAGTGTTTAACTTCAAAACTGGGAAGTTGTTATTGGAACATGCGACATCACTTTCAAGATTTCTATACTTAGATTTATCAAATATGAGTTTCAGCAGTATGAATAAACATATTTCTTCATCCTTTCATTTCAGACATTTTTTTTTTGTCAGAAGAATGAAAAAGAAAGATGGAAATGTTTTCCAAAGGGGAATTTGAATGGAAGATTCATTAAGAATCTTGAAAGGAAGATTATTTGTGTATATGGGCAAATCAAAGGTATTTGTCATTTACTGTCCCGTATGTTATGAAGAATAAAGAAAGAGAAATGAAATTTAACATTCCAAGTGTCCTTTTCCTTGTTACTTGGACTGATCTAAGCTTTAGTATGGCTTGATAGAATCATCAGGTTTTCAAACTCTAATTATGTCATATTTGGGACAAATTAACTTGGACTTGCCCATCCACAGATGACAGTTTCAATTAGAGCATACCTGTGAATACTTGAGGTGCTTTATTTCTTTTCATCCTTGTGTCCCAACATCTGGTGGAAAAAAACAACAAAAAAAAAAACACAGAAAAATGAAAATAATTCTTGTGTTAGCTCAATGTTAACCTTTTTACAAGTGTAGCATCATTACCCTAAACAATTACGGTCTATGTTGATATTCTTTACTTCAGCTTTGTACACCCTGATCCATATTATGAAGAAATGATACGTACAATATATCGTCTGCTGAGGACTAGAAGGAGGAATTAAACCATATACGTACACACAGGATTAACACCCTTTTCGCTCTCAACAGATGATGGGTCTGTACACATCTTCAACCACAAGTATGTCATTTCCAAGATATACATAATACAAAGTTACATAGGATAATGGGAAATAGAAGTTACCTCTGTAATTCAAGCCATTTGTAATTTTAAACTGGAAGATCTGAAATTGACAGACTGTAAACGAGTAACACTAATCTTCATGCAAGTAACTGCACCATCATATATTGTATGTTAATAAGTAGGATTGACATTTCCCATACTATACTTAGAATCCATCTCTTTAGAGACAGGCAAAGTTGTTAGTTGCTTGTTGAATTTCCATCACACTTAATGATATACAGGAGCTGGAAAGAGGACACTTATCATCAAAACTGCCATTTGTGCTCTAGGTGGGGTCGATGAATTTCAGTGAATAGTGGCTATATTTTGACAGATTTACACAGAGGTCCATTTGACTATGCATGTCTCTTGGCTATGGATCAACTATAGATCAACAGGCCATAGTCAAGATCTTAGCCAACACACAAGTATTCCTTGGTAAGAGAGTTATCTAAATATGCCACTCTCAACCCAGGTTAAGTAAATAAGTACCTGTTAGGAGGAAATTCTTTGAATGCTTGAGTGCCTTATTGTAGCAACTAAAGCCACCTGGGGTGAAATGCTTTTTATCATTTAAGGAGAAACCACTTTATAATGAATGAATAAATAATGATTTTTTATAAATGGTAAACAAACTAATGATAATAAATAAATGAATAATAATGAATAATTGATATATCAATAAACAATACATAAATAAATCCAAAAATTATAAACATTAGGTGACATGTTTTACTTTGCATGTACTTGAGGTAGCAGTCGATCAAAAATCCTGTAATGAGCTGAGATTGATGGAGCTACATGGACATGTGCACCTCTAATTTTCTCTTATTTCATACTTCTATTTCATTGTACAAACTAATGTTGGAGCGCCATGAGCGTCATAGTGTGACAGACCTGAGCGCTATACAAAAAGCCACCATTATTATCATTATTATCATAGTTATCTAATATTTAGTAATAATACTCACCTGACTGTACCATCGCGTGATGAGGAGAATACTGTGAATGGGTTTCTATGTGCAAAGCTCACTCCTGATACTGGAGCACTATGACCTAGGAAGAATGGCAAAAATAAGAAAGAAGAACTTAAAGTAAGTAGCATTCAAGGAAAGATAGAGAAAAAATAATGCTGTATACCGAGAAGAAGGGCATTACCTAATATGCTTTTTACATTTACAGTTAACACCCTTCTGGCTCTTAGCAGACAATTTAAAGAGATACTGTAAGCAGAAATGGACAACACAATAAAAACTACTTTCGAAAAATCAACTGAAGGCAATTTCAATAGCCCTGTCTGTCACCTTTAGAAATGTGCGGACATTACAATGGCGTATTACGTAATCCAAACCTGAATTCTATGGGCGGTACAATAGGCCTTTGAAATTGCCATTGAGTTTATTTTTCGAAAGTAGTTTTTATCGTGTTAAGACAAAAAAATATCAAAAAAGAGGGAAAGATTAACTAGATAGAGAGAGACAAAGAAACAAAGAGAGAGAGAGAGAGAGGAGGGAGGAAGAGAGAGAACAAGTCAGAGAAAGTAAAAGAGAAAGAAGCAGATAAAGACAAAAGGGAAAGAAAGGAGAGACAAGACAGAGTAAGAGAGACAGAATGATAGGACAGGCACAAAGCAAAGAAAAAAGTGAAACCTAGAAAAGTCAAATCATTTTCATTTATCAGAGCAGGCTATATGCAGTACACAACTTCCCTTATCCTGCAACAGAGTAATTAATAATCAGCATGAAATTATTGTGCTCATAAAAGCATCAGTATCAATCAGTTAATGTGAAATTTGAAGAAAAAATCAATGTTTAATATACTTTGTATTCATATGGCATTACTAGAATAGAATGCAAATTTTATAAAGCTTAGTACACCATTAGTAAATTCACAGATAATATTTGTTCTGGTGTCTGGGAGTCAATTACAATGGCACCAGACTGAGTGATATTCAAACAGGTCTGTCTCCATCAATACTCACAATAAATTACTGTAAATGTACTCTCATGATTAAATAAGACTGAATACCACATACATTTATATCAAAGGCACAATCTAGCCCTTTTCTAAATGTGAAAATGAGGAGTACTGTACTTAGTTAAGGAGTTAATTCTTCAAAATACTTTAAAATATATTGTGGGTTTCAAGCAAATGTATCAATGTGAAATGTGTGAAAGGGGCCCCCATACAACATCAGGTACATTACCAAGTCTCTTTGAATTATACATGTGATCACCAGCTCATAAACACTTGCTGTGAACTATTATGGTTATGCTCTAGCACCTTGTATGGTTATTCATGTTTAAACACTCATGACAAAACTGTCCGCTGCTAATATCAAAAGGTCAGTGTAGAGTTACGGGCCCGTATTCTCGAAAGGTGCCTAACTTTAAGCCCCTGCCTAAGTGTGTAGATTTCAGTCAGACCCAACCGAGCACAGGTATATACTCTGAAAACGGCGTATGAATACAGAGCCCTCATCGTTCAGTGCGAGGCAGTGTGTACAAAAGGCATGGGGAAAATCTTGCAAAGTTAACCAGACAACGATATATAATTTTTTTAAAATAATGCTGCTTGTCAATTATCTTCAAAATCCTTGAATGATTCGTCATATGAAATGGCTTTCAAATGACAAACGTTTGAAATAAATATATCCACAGCATTATTTTTGAAAAATATATTATCAACAGCAGGTCGACATTGCACGATTTTCCCCATGACTTTTGTACACAATGTCTCGCACGGAACGATGAGGGCTCTATATTCATCTTGCTCCATACGCCGTTTTCGGAGTATATACCTGTGCTCGGTTTTCCGGAGTTGGGTCTGACTGGATTTAGGCCACTGAATTATGGAGAGCCAAATGTCACCCTCTTTTAGTCCTACAAAACCACCATAGTTCTGGGATTCAATGCAAAATATAAAATCGATACGATAGAATTGATTTCCAATGCTCATTTCATGCCAGAAACTAATTTTGTTTCTTTATTTTGTTACATAAATATATATACGGGACTTAGGGGTTGACGAAGGGCCTTCCATAAAGCAGCAGCCTAAGTTAAGCCAGGCTTAAAGGGGGTACCCAATGCTGAAACAATGTTAGTTCATTTAAAAGATCATGATTTTATTAGCAGAAAATCATCTGCCTTAAGTTTTTTAAAAATTCGTGTTGCCAGAAAAATCCCCGAAATATGGTAAGACTTCAGGATATTTTGGCCCCTCAGCTGTGTCCCAATTCAGCTAGGTAACCACAATGACGTCAAAGTGGTTACCCAGGTTCGCGTATTGCAGATGTGTTGCGCGCTAGACTGTACAAAATGCATTACACCTTGCGCGCATTTTGCTATAATTGCGCGACAAGGTAACCACTTTGATGTCATTGTGGTTACCTAGCTGAAATTGGGACACAGCTGAGGGCCCAAAATATCCTGAAATCTTACCATATTTCGGGGATTTTCTGGCAACACGAATTTTAAAAAAAATTTAAGGCAGATGATTTTCTTCTAATAAAATCATGATCTTTTAAATGAACTAACATTGTTTCAGCATTGGGTACCCCCTTTAACTTAGGCCACTTTCGAGAATACGGGCCACGGACCTTAAAAACGAAATTTGAATTTTTCAGGTACATTTACACCTAGTGCATTTTGGTACATGCCTTTTTAAAGATGGTGTAAACCTTTTCCTTTGACATGAAATATGGTTGAATTTCCCTTTAATAATGGATATGATTTTATTTTAATGGAACATTTATTTTCCATAGACTCCAGCCTAATTTATCTCTGGCTTTAGTATTTGACATTATAAATTGTTTGAATATGGAAGTAAATAAAAGAAATGCTATTAAAGAACTTCCCTCAGAAAACAGGGTCTTGAAAATAGCGTTTTCTTGCATTACATGACCCGTTGAATTTCAAAGTGAATTAATAGCAGATTACCTCAAATCTCGTATATGTACACACACCTGGTGCCTGCTCGCACATAATTGCTTTCACTTATACGTTCCCTAAGGGTTGCACATGGCCAGTAAGGTGAAGTTGTAAAAAATGCCTGATCGGCGGTACTTTGCAAAGTTACTTTTTAATTTTCATAGACATTTTATTACATACTATTTTACAGCAATAAAACTTTGTTAGCTTTGGGGGTATTTGTCAGTCCCAGAATGTTATTCTGGAGGTGGCAAAATGGATATACCAAACCTTCAAGCAGATTTTTTTTTTTTTTTTTGGGGGGGGGGGTGGCAAAAGGGATATAGAACATTTAAGAAGAATAACATTTTGATATTTTTCTATAAAATCAATCACTTTGCAGCCAGTTAAATGCTAGTAACTTGGAAATTAGCATTTGCTTATAATACCCTTGTAATACCAGAAGCTTGGATAGGATTTGGTTACCAATATAAGCAACCCTCAGTGCAGGAAGATTCATCATGCATAGCCAAAATCTTTCTTCAGTTTCATGAGTTTCCTTTGACCCACTACTCCCTGGATATCATGTTCCTCTGGCTGAGGGAAATAACATTTCCATACACTCACTCAGATTATTACATGTATGTAGGCCTAGTTTCCAATCTCCCTAATCTCTCTCTTTCTCCCAAATCTCTCCCTCTCCCTCCCCTCCCTCTCCCTCTCCCTCCCCTCCCTCTCCCTCTCTCTCTTCCTCTCTCTCTCCCTCCCCATCTCTCTTTGTTTCATTTCATCTCTCTCTGTCCCTATCTATCTCTCTCTCTCTCTCTCTCCCCCTCTCTGTCTCTGTTTCTCAATCTCTTTGTTTCATTTCATCTCTCTGTCCCTATCTATCTCTCTTTCTCTCTCTCCACCTCTCTCTATCTCTCTCTCTCTTTCTCTTTCTTCGGATTTATCTTTAATGATAATCAAAGGGACCCCTTTGTCTTTCTATTTCTCCCCTCCTCTCTCTCTTTTTCTCACTCTTTCACCCCTTCTCTCCCTCTCCCTCTCTTTTCTCTCCCTTTCTTATCATTCTCCCTCTCCCTCTCCCACACCTATCCTCTCTTTCATTTTTAAATTTAAATTTCATCAATGATTTTTCAGTGAAATGTCTATATGTTTGATTTTTGATACATGTCATATTTTGCGTTAACTGAATTTTAATTGTAATTGTATAGTATTCTTTGTGAAATGGATCGCAATTCGGCCATTGGCTGCGATGATCTCTTTTAATAAACCATTTCTATCTATCTATCTCTTAATTCATTCCCTACCATTATTTCCCTTGTCTCTTGTTTGTTTCCCTGTCCCTCAATTTTTTCATCTCCTTCCATTATTTACTGCTCCCTTCTCTCTATATCTTTCTATGTTTGCAATTTGTTCAGGAGTTGTTTATTTTTTTTTGAATGAAAGGAATAAATGCACTGGGATATATATATATCTGACAGTTTTCACATAATTGGACAAAGGATTTTATGAAGCCAGAATCAGGAACACAAAGCAGTACCACTGACAAAATCACTGATTTGGAACACTCCAGCTTCATACTGGCGCTTTTAGTTTTGACTTTTTCACAAGAGTTTTCTTTCTGATATTTACACTACAATTCCTTGGAAATTAAAGTTTGATTATAAAAATATATAGCACATGCACCTCTTGATATATTTTGATTTCCATTTGACTACCAATAACAGTAAATTAGCTTTAAAAAGTGTGAAAGCCCTATTTAACCCCTTCCCTGCCATGGGTAGCAATTCCAACCAAAGAAATTAAGTGTTGAACAATGTCTGGACTATGGTTTGTATTTTCTTTACAGAAACAGACACAGATGAAAGTTTATTTATGACAATTGTCTAAAACATGGCAGCAATGAAGGGGCTGAAGAACAACATCCTCTTATGAAAACTATTGGCTTCATTGCATGCTGCCACTTATATTTTCAGTATATCATCTTAAATGTAAATAAAAGCATTTCAAATCAACTCTTAATCTTGGATTTCTATGTCCCTTTATTCCATTCCTTCCTCTGATCTATAACAAACTTGCTGGATTTGCAAGCCGACAAATATCCCGTGCTTAAGCCGATGAGGATTCCAGCGGCGAAGTATTACGTCGGTACCTCACATTGGCTTTAATTCTCACTGTATGGTGACTAAACACGCAGTAATTTCTTTGTGATTTTTAGGCAACTTGAGATAGTGAAAACACACCGTCTAGTGTGATGGCAGAAACATATTTAGGCTTGAGACATCATGGATGTCTCAACATTAGACCTACAATTTGACTACGGATAGGAAACACACCATTAGAATACGGCTGTGGAAACACACCGTCTTAAGCTGACAGCGGAAACCCTTTTTTTAGAGAGTGGCGGAGAACACCTTTCATGCTTTAGCGTGTGATGATGAAATGTCAGTAACACGCCCCACCTCGGTATTTGTTCAGCGGTCAGAGACAAGTATTGGATTCAGGGGGAAGCAAGGACTTGTGTGAGATAGGTTAGATGTGTGAAGCAAGAATTAACAGCTTGGGAGCAAGCTTGGACCAAGTGTGACTGAGCAATCTAATCATGACCAAGACTTGGAGAACATGAAGCTAGTCAATAATATGAGAGAGAGAGAGAGAGAGAGATAAAGAGATAGAGAGAGGGGTAGAGAGAGAAGAGAGAAGGAGAAAGAGAGAGAGAGAGAGAGAGAGAGAGATAGGGAGAGACAGAGAGCAGGGTATGCATAAATGAAACACTTAACGTGAAAAAGAAAGGATACGAAGGTGAGAACCAAGGCGAAAAGACACCGGTTTTGATGTTAGAGAAGTTGATAAGAATGTTTACATTACCAGGAGGCATTCATCTCAACTCCACTCTTTAATATTAGTGAAAGACATGTACAGTACTTGTATTAAATGCAAACTTACAATAATCACTACATCTGATCGGTATGAAAATTCTTCTAAAACAGCATTGTAAATTTAAATAACACTGCTTCGTTAAAGCTTTCACTGCTGTATATGTGCGTGTACCTTTTAAAATATTGGTACATCATTACTACTTGGATGCAGAATGAAGCATTTCCATGAAAAACATCACAAAAGAAAGGTAGATCTACATGAAAATATTGGGTCTATTCTAAAAAAACAATTTCAACAAGGTTGTATATAATACGCTCCAGGTAAGAACTAGCCTTTTGACAAGGCCCTCGTGACTTGGCTATTTTTCTCGGCAAGTAAGCTAGTAGTGGCTGCATAACAAGACTAGCCGCCCAGCCCGGTGAATGCGCGATCGAGCGACGTGAGTCGCGAGGGCCTTTTGGAACCTGGCCTGTATTTCTTATGTTATCCCTTGTTCCTAGCGAGGATCTGCTTCCTTATAGGTAGGAGCCAATGAGCGAACGTATCTTCGCATGACGTCAGCATAAATTTGGTATGCAAATTCGCCTTCATCTCGGCACCCCGTGCAATCTACATCAATCATGGAAAGCAAGTCCCGCAGATACCGTTGTGATTGGTCGATAATCCTCGGTAGGCGTGTTAGCATACGAATGTCAACTCGTGAATAATTCATATCGGACGATGAAAACCCAGGTTCCAAAAGGCCTCACGACTAAAGCCGCTCGATCGCGCGTTCACCCGGGCCGTGTTGATTCTTTTCGTCGCCGGCTAGTCTCATCTCAGGCACAGCATGACGAGGAAAATAGCCAAGTCACGAGGCCTTGTCAAAAGGCTAGGTAAGAACTGACTGAGATCTCTTAAATGCCTGTTCTCACATACTACCTGATAACACTAACTATATACCAACTGGTACAACATGTATTTAAAATTTTTGCTATGAAATATACATCCGTCTATCCAAAGTGTTTGACAAAGCAAGAAAACCAACAAAATTAAACATAATGTGATGCAATCTTTTTGCAAATGTCATACAGGGGTCATTTTGTGATTTTTCCCCCCTCACTAGTGCATTCATGAATTGTGCTCAGAAAAAAATGGTAACAGACAAGAAGCAATTCAATTCAGTCAATGTACTTAGGTTCATGTAGGTACTTTACATGACACAGTCTCATTAGTGCACATATTCATATTCGATGAAATTATCAGCTAGCTTAAGCGATCCAAAAATTTCATTCAATAGTGATCAAGGCATTCAAATGAAGTTGAATTGCAGAGACATGTTTATTTGACATGAACTATATCAATTAGTAATGTAGAGAATGTACAGAGACAGAGCTATATTTGTCATGGCTACAGCCTACGAGACCGACAGCCCAATATCCCATGAGATCGACAATTTCTATCTTCCCTTTCTTTACTTTGTCGGTCTTGTAGGCTGTCGGTCTAGTGGGCTATTGGTCTTGTGGCCTATTGGTCTTGTGGGCTGTCGGTCCAGTAAACGTTTTGTCAGTGGACATGTAAGTCTCATGGGCTGTCAATCTACTAGGATGATCCCACGTGACATATATCATCAATTGCTAATGCATTGAATGTGCAGAGACAGGGCTATTTGAAATGAATTATCAATTGCTAATGCATTGAATGTGCAGATACAGGGTGATTTGACATGAATTATGAATTGATGCTACATAATTGATCTGATGCTTGCTATATGCGAAAGGGCAAGCATATTAGTGAAGAATATGTCTACTTTGACTTCAAGATAATCAAAATGCAACATCTGGGGCCTGTAACATAAAGAGATACAATCAATCTTACAATCAATTGTAACTCTTCAGTACATGGTTTGCCATAGACTTACGATTGATATCAACTGTAAGATTGATTTATCTCTTTATGTTACAGGAACCTGGACAGTTATATGGACAGGAAAAGAGAACAAATACAATGGGTGAAATATTTCTGTAAAAAAATAAAAACCCAACAAAAACATAACCAAAAAACAAACAAACCCAAAGGCATATAGATCATTATTGCAGTTTGCATTATCCCGCTTGCCATGATATTACATAAAACGGGATGAATTCTCAACCATGCGCAGTCGAAATTTATGCCTCTGCCCTTGCCAGATTAGAAATATATCGCACATTCATGTTGATTTGTTTTAAATTTTGATTGAAAAATTTAATATATTTTATCACACTAAAGAAATTAGCTAAAATACTATTTTCACTGCAATAAATATCTGAAATGACTGCAGAGACCACTGAAGTTAAAATGTCAAACTGTGCTCAAGTTATTGCAAGAAGAATCTATTTACAGGTATATAACATCCTCTGTGACCTTTGACCCCATGACCCCCAAATCTAATCAAACCACTGTCACCCAATTATATACATGTGTGCCAAGTTTGAAGGTGATCCATTAAATCATTCTTTAGCTATAACAAGAACGATCCATTTTCATATATACAATGACCTCTGTGACCGTTGACTTTGTGACCCCAAAATCTAATCAGATAATCATCTCTCCCATATGCATACAGGAGCCAAGTTTGAAGTTGATTCACCAAATGGTTCGTAAGTTATCGTGAGAACAAGCCATTTTCATACATGTATATGCAATGACCTCTGTGACCTTTGACCTCATGACCCCAAAATCTAATCAGACTACTGTCCCTCCGATATACATACATGAGCCAAGTTTGAAGTTGATCTGCCAAATGGTTCTTAAGTTATTGTGAGAACGAAAATGGGACAGATGGATGGACGTACCGACGAACGTACAACCTGAAATCATAATGCCTCCAGCACCCACCTTCGGAGGGCGGAGACATAATTACTCTAGAATAATATCCCCTGTTGAGATTATATATGAATCTGGCTATGCATTTGTTATATCAAGGAGTTATCACAGTTCTGTGATAACTCCTTGGTTATATCCATAAAATTAAAAACTTCACTATTCATCTAAAAAACTGGAACATTTGAAATTTATGCAGGTATTTTCTAGGTGCAATACATAGATGAGTCTAGAAAACAAAGGAAGCTTGTCATTTATTACAACTCATATTATAACAGATGTATGCAACATTAAAGAAAAATAAATATCTTGTATATAAAACTCGTTAACAAGTTTTCATAACAGGCTATAGAGGACAGTGGGTAGATTATGGTTAGCGGCAGCAAGTACAAAATGAAAGATCAGAGAGAGCCTCACAGCTAGACAGAGTATCCTATATAGCTCAAGATATTACATCTTAATCCCTGCCATGAATCGCATCTGTAATTACATTTCTCAATTCATCTCATAATAACACATTAACTTATATATTGGCGTGCCATAAAAATATTAACTAGAGGGGCCGTCAAAGGCAGCAGACCCACGCCTTGGCGGTGCTACAGAGTAGTTGCAATACTATAATATGGGGTCAAAAGTGAAATCTACATTGGGTGATTTCACGCTCGGTGTTGGTGTTTGTGGTTAGTGTTTATTTTGCCGCGAAATCATGATCTAACACCGACTATGAAACGAGAAAAAAATCAGTCAGTGTTAGGTGTTGACCTCTGATTTTCTGACGTAGTTCCGGTTGCCGGTGTTTAATTTTTGTCAGATGTTGTCTGCTGAACCGAGCTCGGCAGCCGGTGCTTAATTTCATGTACAAAATTCCGTTCACTAACACTATACCCTAGGGATTAAGAAATTTTCATTTCACGTTCGGTGTCGGTGCTGGTGTTGCTACTTGTATGCTAGATACGGGAAATTTGGGGGATTAGCCGTGAGAAATAAAGTCAGTAGGCATCATTCGAAGTGTAATTTTACAGGTGTTATGAGGTAGTATGTTCATATAGGTCTGAAATTAAATCTAGGCCAACATTTAGTCCAACGTTCGATCTAGAGCACACGGAAAGGAACTAGATCTACCTTTGCTTTTTAAAGGGGCGGAATGAGTGAATAAAAAATCCTACCTAGTTTTTTTTTCCAGATAGATTTGATAAATATGATGTTCGATATTCCGTAGTAAAAGACCCAGAGAATCCACATTATTAACTAGGATGAGTTCTAAATCAACAATCACAATGCAAAAGTAATGAAACTTCACGGCTAATCTGAGCCGATGCCCGAAATTTGGCTGTTTGCCATGTACGCGCTGGGCCGTCCGATCCGGCGTCTAGCTGCATATTGGCTACCGCAGCATTTTCTGCTGCAAGTGAGAAACTCGAGAGAAATTAAATCTAAACTTACTGTTCCTATCAATACTATCCATTTCTGTGAAGTTTCTTACCGGTCTCTTTCCAGATAGATTTGATAAATATGATGTTCGATATTCCGTAGTAAAAGACCCAGAGAATCCACATTATTAACTAGGATGAGTTCTAAATCAACAATCACAATGCAAAAGTAAGGCTTCACGGCTAATCTGAGCCGATGCCCGAAATTTGGCCGTTAGCCATGTACGCGCTGGGCCGTCCGATCCGGCGTCTAGCTGCATATTGGCTACCGCAGCATTTTCTGCTGCAAGTGAGAAACTCGAGAGAAATTAAAATCTAAACTTACTGTTCCTATCAATACTATCCATTTCTGTGAAGTTTCTTACCGGTCTCTAGATCAAATAAGGATTGCTTTTAGAATCACCGGACTACTCGGGCAATTTTATGATATTCTAGACTAATAAATCAGTAGTTAAAAACATTTTTTTCTTCTTCGTTGAGAATGGTGCTGACGCCATTACCAGTGTTAAGCTATCGATGCGCTTTGTTGGGATATCGGTATCGGCTCCTTAAATCTGATACGTGCGAAACGGTGATCTTTACATATACTATACTACAGAGTCAAAACTAGAAAGTCTCACAGAATTTGCTGGGATCAACCAATCATCACCAAAATTTAATGGATTCTTTCCTGTCACTATCTAAACAATCCCTGAAAATTTGGTGCAAATCCGTTCACCCGTTCTCTAGTTATCTTGTACACAAACAAACAAACAAACAAACAAAAAAACATACAAACATACGGAACCCTTTACATAACCCTGCCGATTTCATCAGCGTGGGTAAAAAGCATTATTGACTACAAGATCACATCTAGAAAAAAAACCCTGAAGATTACATAAAGTACTTATGAAAAGAAGAAAATTCTTGTCTTTGGAATAAATGACAATATCCAATTCCTGCAATGTTCCCGTTTCTTGAAAAGATATATTTGTTCATAATGCAAACAAAGGAGAAACTTTATAAATCAGTTTGGAGAGCACACAATACCTTCAAAACACTGAAATCTGCATTATATTCTCTTATTTAGTTATTCAGTCATTTATTTACTGACTCATTCCCCCACTCATTCATTCATTTATTTATCTATTAATCTATTTTTTTTTCATTTACTGATTAAGTAATTTATTTATTTATTACATATTTATTTTCATTCGATCAATCATTCATTCATTCATTCATACATTTATTTGTTCATACATACAATCCTTCATTCATTTATTTATTTATCATTCATTTCTACTTCGATCACATTAAATATGATCATGATGAGAACACTACAATATACATGTAGTAGAAGTTTTAGGAGGAAATTATGATCATAATACATTCCCAATGGTGAAAACTCTGTGAATACTTGATGAATGCACAGAGGTATGGCTAAAGCTCATACTGTAACCATATATCATGATGCAGCATCTGCTGAACACCAGAAAGGCTCCATCTTCTGGCTCTAACTGTATACCATCTGCTGAGAACCATAAGGGCGTAAAATCATATTTCATTTAACACAGAGTTAATGCCCTTCTGCTCTCTTCTTCCCTTATTTCTCTGTCTCCCTTCCCATTTCCATCTTACTGCCCTTCTGCTTCTCAACATACTATGCCTGATTTAGCATTTTGAATTGACAGTTTGATACAGAGATGAGGCAAAGAACCAATATCTTTATTCAGAATCTTTAGTTTAAAGGGAAGCTTGAGTTCTGGGAAAAGGAAAAAGTAATTTGTGAGCTTTCTCATTATTTTTAGTTTAGAAGATTATCACAGTAGATATGTCTCCTGAACACTTGAAAAGGATAGCTCTTCAAAATGCTCTCACATTCAAAACTAGACTAGAAAAAGCTGAAATGTTCAGGCCGAACATTTGTGTGTAGTCCCATATACACATTTCTGTGTGCAGTGCATGTGACTCTCAGCAGGACTGAGTCAATTTCTTATCATTTTGGTGATTCCAAAACCTTACAGCATACAACAATTCTTACTTGCTATATAATCAACCTTTCCCAATTGCTTTGAGAAGTTCAATCTCATGACCAGAATTCAACTTTATCTTTAACGCTCTTCTACCATGACAATTATAAGGAGACAAACAAATCAGAATACTCCCAATGAAAACCTGCCACACATCTGTGTATAGCAATTAAAGCTACAGTGAAGTGGAACTATAGGTCATCATAATGAATGAGCTTGTGTGAACTGGGACTATGTGAAAGTTATTATGTGAGCTGCATGAATGAAGAAGGCTAATGACTGTTTCACAGCATGATTCAACTGCATTTAGAGGCTCATCAAAGAGCAGTTCACACTGGATATCCACATCTCTCTTGCAGTGTTGGTTGTTATATACTCTGTGTACAAAGTGGACAGATCTGATGCCATTCTAAGGCAATGTGTAAGGGTTTAAAACAGCACATTTTGCAGATGGCCTACTGTCATAATCAATAAAGCCAATGAGTGAAGGTACCCTGAAGGTATTTTAGTTCAATAATATGAAATGATCGAGAAACATGTGTCCCTATTCTCAGACTTGTCAATTTTATTAATGGGTCAGGATTCCAAAATATGTAATGGAGTCAAATCTGCTTTAGCGGCCACCTGTATTGAAAGATCCACTGTCTATAACACCACATTTTCTACTTTCCCTTGAATAGTGTTTTTTCATAACCCCCCCCCCCCCCCCCTCCCCCCCCCCCCAAAAAAAAGAGGCTACATTTTTGGGGTTTAGTTTTCCTCCAATATTCTCTGACAAGCAAGCAAGCAACAAAAAACAAAAAAAACAAAAAAAGATGGAAGGGGGGGGGGGGACATGTCCCCCTGCCCCTGGATTTGTGCCCATGAATAGCTGATCCATCAACTCCAATATATCTGTCCATATTCCATGTTTATCTGCCTTCAACATCCCCAGGGAAACTACATGTATCTTGGTTAAATTTTACAGACAATAATCAAAAGCTTTTGACAGGTGTAGCAGACACTACAAAAATCATATAAAATGAAATATTATAGTGTTATTTTACCTCATTCATTTAATGTTTTGCTTCCAGTATATTTCAGGCCATTCTTGAAATGAGAAAAGAAGATAAAACAAGAATGGGGTCAATAAACCTCCAGTAGTTTTCTCCTTATTAGCCACAAAAGGTCCCAAGTTGGAAAATGTTGATTTGGTCAAACCTGTAATTTATTTTTATAAGGCAAGATGGCTTCATGAAACAATTCTTGTCATGTTCAGTCACATATATTTGCAACCTTTCTTTCACCTCACCATCACTTCATGTCATATGACATTTAATGGAATACTCCATCACTTGGGTGCAGAGAATTAAGTACTGTGTGTTCAATGAAACCAAATAATTGATTTACTAATGGCTGAACTATATAGGTTGGTAGAAGGCCAATCAATAGCATGTCTAAATGGGAGTTAAACATGGTCTAAAAGCACAGACCTATGCATCAATTTATAGGTAATACATCTTGTAATATGTACAGTAGAAAGCAGCTATCTAAAGACAGGTCACAAGTCAGTGATAACGATAATGGCAGATAGGTACATGTATATGTAGAAAATGTATGAAGCAGACCAATTTATGCTAATAAGCAGTGTAAACAAGATGAATGCGACTGCATCTCCTGCATGTATAAGCCTCCGCCTAAATTCAGTTAAGTCTATGGTTCAAAGTGTTCTTGAAATATCATGATAACCAGAATAAAAAAACCTACAATTGACCTCTTTGACCTTGGATCTTACAACCCATAAATCTGATCACTTTATCTTGTCCTGGGGCCCGTTGCAAAAAGAGTTGCGTTTATTAAACGCAACTCCTAAAATCCAACGCAATTCCTGAATGCGCACTTCTGATTGGCTGAAAATAAAGTTGCGTTTGATTTTCGTGAGTTGCGTTCAAACTGAAGTTTTGTACAATGGGCCCCTGGCCATGCATACAAAATTAAATTAACCTCTATGACCTTTGACCTTTGACCTACAAATCCCAAAATCTAATCAGATCATCTTCCTATGGTGATGCACACTAGCATCATGTTTGAAGTTCATAACTCAAATGGTTATTGAGATATTGTGAGAAAAGACAGTAGGATGGACGGACGGATGGACAACAAGAAAACATAATGCCTCCAGCACCACCTTTGGTGGACGGCAGCATCAAATACTTTTTTGTGTAGAGCTATTTTTTGTATTTAGTGTTGTAAAAGTGCCATTTTCTCAAAGCGATTTCAACGTCTTTTATTCTTTTTTTTAAACCTTAGAATGGCAACATAAACTACACAGTCCCTATTTACTTTTTGTAAATTATGAATTCCACTTCTTTTACAAAAAATGAATTTTCTTTTGCCTTTGCCCAAGACATTACTTTATCACACTATTATTACATCTTCATGTTTGATTATTACATGTATGCCTGTAATACAGAGTTTGCTTTCACAAACATCAAGAAAAAGGAAGTCAGCTTTTCCTCCTCAAAATTAGCACCATTTATCTGTAGCTACTTTTCAATCTTTCATTCTTCAAGACATATTAAGATGTACAATAAATAAACCAATGTGAAGGAAAACTACAATACGCAAGAAAAAAAATTTGTGTATCACTGTGTGAGAAAAGTGACTATAAATTCCACACTGCTTTGCTAATTTAGAGACTTTAATGCTTCTTTTCCATCAAATATTTCTTGTCCATGAACAGCGCAATATAACACACTATAATTTTCTGTAATGTTTGCTCTTTCTGCTCATGTATTATGTCTTAGTCACTGCATTCTGGATTAAAAGATGATGCAAAAGTCACTGAAAGGTGACACTGAACTGCTGTAGGTTAATACATTGTATTGATTAGTCACTTGATGATGACATCATGATGGTGGCAGTAAGTCTACATCTAAAATCATCAACAAGGTCAACACATTACGTTATATGCCCTCTAGGAATTACAAATGGCATTTCATGGTTCAACAGCCCTACAATCTACATTGAAGACATGCAGCTTTCATGCCTAATGGCCATTCGAATGTCTAATTGCCCTACTCCCATCTCCTAGTCAAATACAAGCTACACTTATACCCTGGAGCTAGGAATATATTACTCACTTCCACTCAGCACCACAGCTCGATGGTACGACACACGCAACAACTGATCTGCGGTCAATATCCAACACTAACCAAATTCCTAACTTCAAGTCTTGACCAAACACAATACCTAACCAAAACCTTAAACCTAACCTAAAGGGAAGGTTAAGTTCTGGCAAAGGTAAAAAATAATTTGTGAGCTTTCTCGTTATTTTTATGTCAGTGTGGAAGAATATCATAAAAGAATAACCTCAACTGCAACCCTAACCCTAACCCTAAATCTTTGGCCCCCCCCCCAAAAAAAAGGTGGATCAATTGTTACCACAGCATATGTTGGAGCACCTACAGCTCACACTGGAGCTGGTAGGTCGATGATATTCAAGAGTAGAGAAATCAATTTCCCATTTACATGCATGGTTATATCCAGACAAGAATGTGTTATAATGTGTGACAGCACCGATACTAATGGAATATTAAATGAATGTATTCAGAATATTATGCATTCTTCTTGACAAGACCTTTCTCCGCCGAAATGTTAATGGTAGTCTCAGGATCTTAACCACATCCCCCCCCCCCCACAAAATTTTTTTTTTTTTAAAATAAAATAAATAAATAAATAAATAAATAAATAAAATCCAGCAAGTCCATTCCAAGAAGTTTTTATGAAACATTTCTCATCTGTATCAACAGAAATGTGGAAAATAGAATACATAAAATAGCCTTTCCAAATTTTTCAAAAATACAACCGTTTTTAACAGGAAACAGGAAAGTCAATAGAGAGAAGTTCATAGCTCCCTTCAATATTCTCACTTTTTGTCTGCTCAGAGCTAGAAGGGCATTTATTCATATGATTTTAATATACAATTAATGCCCTTCTGGCCCTCAACAGATGATTCAACAGTTTTTCATAATCAAGAGATAGTACTTTACGCATCATCTGGAATGGAACCTTACAAAAATAAGGAAGCCAATATATTCACATCTACTCGTGATTTTCAGAGGTAATCTTACTCATGACCTTTGCCCTCAAGTAGAATGCTCATCTGATATTCCAGACCCGATTTACAAGCTACTCAAGATGAAAATCAAGATGAAAAGACCTACTTCCGATTACCAACTGGTTCACATGTTCATATTTAAAGCAAATGAAGAGGAGATAAAAAAAATCATGGCCAATTTTTGTTTTTTTAAATATGCACTTCAAAAGCAATTCTATAATGATATACTTACACAAATTTCAAGCAAATAACATACTAATAGAAGAATTTGCAGTTCTGGGTACATCCAGTAATCTGTTTCCCCACTCATGCTAACACACAAGAGAAAAAGGTAATATTATCTACAAGTATCATTTGGAGAGGAAATAATCAATGCCTCAATGTATTTACTTAAAACAAGTAAAATAAGTGTATATTATCAAGATGCCACAGGATTTTGATACCTTAAAGGTAATAAACAGTAGTGGTAGCAAAACGAAAGTTGGCATGAAACTGCTCAAAATCAGTCTCATATTGTTCGGCTGGCATAAAAAGATACATGAGTGAGATAATCCGGTATTCTATTAATGATTTCCGGTGATTTTCAGTAAAATAATTCAAATGATCGAATATCAACGGTTACCTTATACCCTCGCTAAGGACCACCTACCCCGACGCTCCCGGCTCAACGGCGCACAGCAGTTCGCACACACTGTTTACACGTGTGTGAACTGTCAACGCGGTACCGCGCTTGTAATTCGATGTTTATTTTTTGGGATATTTTAGCCATTTCTAAACCATTTTTCTTCAAACAAACGTCACCTACGTTCGAAATTAATCATTTCACAACAGTATATGTAGTAATTTCCATTCCAGCTGACAAAGAAGTTAAATATCCACAGCGCCACCTTTCCCACTACTGTACGATACCTTTAACTGAAATGTAAAAAACCTGAGAATTTGTCATATCAGATACAAAGCTCCTAATGTTGGTAATTGATGTAGTGTTTGAAGAGTAATGGTTGATACTCATCGCTACACATATGATTTACACATGTCTTTACAGAGAGAAACAGACTGAGGCTACTGATACGCTACTGACATGCATTTACACACATGCTGTAACATATTTTTTTCCAGCTGCTCTGAATGATATGATAAGTGAATCGACTTGCAATAAAGCATTTTAAATAGAATTATTCAGAGGTTGTATACGGATCCGTCTTCTTGGGTATCTCATACATTAACCATACAGGAATCAAATGAAATAGGCAATCCGGATGTACTACAGCCATGTAAGAAATCTCTTCTTATCACAATAGTGTCAATGTCTTCACTGCTTCATTCCTTCTATGAAGCACACAATTTAATTCCATTGTACTTGACAAATGTATTTCAGTTTAAATTTCATGCTATTAGCTAATCAAATTTACTGTAAATTTCATTTTCATAACTAAAAAAAAGAAAAGAAGATTGACTCTTTCTCTCTCTCGATCTCTCTATTCCTCTCTCTCTCTCTCTCTCTCTTTCTATCTCTCTCTCAATAACAAAGGGATGTGCTACATCTGTCAAGTGGTAACATATAGTTGTTTTTTAGTGTAGATCTATCAGGGAATGTTGTAATTCTGAACATGATTGATTTTTAGAGTCATAAATAAAGCCAAAAGGTATCTCCAACCACGCATTTCCTCCCCGCCCCTTCTACTGGTCACAAAGCATTTGGCACAGAGAAGTGAGTTTGAAGGGAGCCAGAAATGTAAGATCTCTTTCTGATGACATGTAAGATCTCTTTCTGATGATATGTAAGATCTGTTTTTGATGATATTTGATATCTATAGTAGATGTGAACAAAGTATACAAATGGCTACATCTTTCTCACCGTCTCCCTTTCTCTATCTCTCTCTTTCTCATCATTCTACCCCCCCCCCTCTCTCTCTCTTAGTATATCACTTTTATTCTTCTTCCCCTCTCTCCATCCTTCTCTCTTTCTTTCCCTCTGCAAGTCTCTCTCATTCATCGTCTCTCTCTCTCTCTCTCTCTCTCCCTCTCTATCTCTCCCTTTCCATCTTTCTCCCTCCTCATCTCTCTCTCTCCTTTTCTCTCTCAATCTCTCTCTCTCTCTCAATCTCTCCACCCCACACTCTCTCAATCTCACTACCCCTCACTCTCTTCCCCTATCAACCTCTCTATCACAACAACAACATAGCAATGTTTTACATCTCTTCATTGACAGCAATTTTTTTTTTCTACCAGGAGATGTTCAAACCTGAACATGATTGACTTTTTTGACTCATAAGGAAAGCCAAAGGGTATCTCCAACCACGCATTTCCTCTCTGCCCCTTCTACAGGTCACAAAGCATTTGGCACAGAGCTGTGGGTTTGAGGAGAGCCTGTGGCGATGTTTGCCAAGATGAAAGCAGAAAGGCGGCGAGGGATGAGAAGTGGAGCGTAAGATGCAGGATATGTAAATGTCTTGAGCGGCAAGCAAGCATTCTTCAAATCAACAATCATGGGATAGCTATAGTCAAGAGATGTATGCATGAGCAGATCCATAGAGGCTCTCTGTCTGTTTAGATAGGAACATGGTGTGTGGGAAGCAAGCCTGGATGGTGGCTCTTACTATTGTCAAATAGTTCTTTTCAAATAAAAAAAAACAAAAAAACCCCATCAAGTTATACCACTCATATCAAGATTGAAATAAGTACATGTACATCATAAAATATGCTGATGCTATGTTCTTGGTATCATAGTTAATAAGCAAATAAATAAAAAGATTGAATGACACATGAACATAGCGACAGGTGTTCCGGCAACACATTCTCCACAGTCACTATCCTTTAATAATCCAATTCTCTCCTCCAACCCTGCACCGAACACTACATCTAACCCTAAACCTAACCTTAAACCTAACCTAATCCTAAGCCCAACCTAAACCTATCCTAAACCAAACTGCAACCTTTACCCTTAACCTTTGATGAAATAAAGCCAAGAGCAATTTTGCTGGAGGAAATGTCAGAGCACCGAACAGTAATATGAAATTTATGAATCATTCTTCATTTTAATTGCATTTTTGATAAGAGATATAAATTAAATGCAAAAAGATGATGTAGTAATGGATAACCTTAAAAATATAATGAGATGAAAATGATACATTAAGAGAGGGCTGAAATGTTTTTTGTTTCAATATATAATACTTTCCAATTAGGACCAGTCTTAAGGTAGAGTAAAATGGCATATGTGTACATACATGTGGCTCATACATTGCTGAAAGAGCGTAAGAATACAGCAGTGTGATAATGCAGATTCCAGATGAATTAGGTTTAGAGTGCAGTGAGTGCTAATGAAGACATTAGTGGAATACATGGTAAAACCATCTCTATTATAAGACTATCATAACAGAACTCCCACTGCCCATCATGACTAGTCTACAAACCTCATTGTTAAGTGATTCAAGTAACTGCACTTGTACATCAAAGGACTAGGTCTTCACTTTCAAAACCCTTTTTCTTTGATTGAATTGCTAAATTGAATGATTAAATCTACAATGTCTTATAAAATAGGGAACCTACATTTTGAAGATTCTAATAAAATAATAACTGAGTTTAAAGATTAGTTTTCTTCTTCGGCAATACCTTCTTTTCTATAATATCTGTTAAAAACAAAACTGACATTAAGAACAGCTTGCCATGACTCTGAATTCTGTTGATTTAGAAATATAGATCAAATGGTTGATATGTTCTCAGTTATATTGCCATTTATAATGCTTTTGATTGTACTTAAATATAAGGGAAAAAATAATTACAAATCCTAGCTTTGAATGCTATAAAAGGGCAATCTAATTTGGGTTATTTATTCCAGATTGTCAAATTTGTGAATTCCCTATTGCAATTTTGCCATTTTTAGACAAATAAATATGAATACAACTTATCTGTGACCTGTATATATTTGAAACATTTTCATCTATTCGATTTGGTCATGACACAGACTTTTTATTGGTGACAGATAAATCCTTAAAAAATTTGTCGTACTAAAAATGTGATTTCTAAAAAAGAAAACGAAACAAGAGCACAATTTATAGAGATTTTGTACTTGTCCTCTACATGTATACCCCTTCAACTTTTACCAACACTATGCACTACCTTTAAAAAAGAAGCTTTCAGAACAAGCATTTTTAAGTTCCACTAGTTCAATTTTTGAAACATACATTACCTAGTATACATGCAGATGGAGGCCTAGTGCCTAAGACATTTCTAATGTAATTGAAAGGAAATGGCTGCATCTTCAAACTGCTGTGATGCCTCCAAGCTCATCCCTTTGCCCTTTACTTCCAGCAATTTCTTTTCAATTTTCAGCTTTACGAGGGAAATTTGAGCCTAAATTGGATTCTCATTCGATCTGTAAGCTACATTGCTGGAAATGGAGGAAGCATGGTACGGTGCCTGGCTGTTCGTATGCCTACTTCAAATTGAGTTTGATGGTACATTTTCTGCATATTGGTTTTCTTTCAAACAACAGACGACAGAAAAGGAGAGGCAAATGTTTCATTAATATTGCTGTTTTTACTTGCTGCCTGCAATGTAGAATCAACAGCAGTGCGTTTTCAACTGGTTTTCTACAGAGTCACAACAGGTGGTATTACTGGTCAACAAATGGTTTCATTTTGTCTATTGTCTTAAAGTGTACCAATCACCTAAAAAAATAATTTGTGTACTGTATAGCTAGAATGTATAAAATCAACCTCAAAACACTTTACCTGGCCTTGTAAGGGTTAACGATTAAGGAGTATGAAGAAAATTAAGGAAAACATTAAACTCTCTCGCGTGGAACCCAACTCAGAGTTCAGTTCCCCTCCTTATTCTGTTTGGGTGGGTCGACTAGTCTCCTCACAAGTCACTGTATTGTTTATTCGGAGTGTACATCAACTTGCAATATCTTTTTATAGAATCCACATAAGAAGTTTATGTTTTGAATATAGCATATCGACATAGAACCCTTAACATTTATAGCAAAATATTTTTTGGTGATTGGTACACTTTAAAGTGAAGAAATTGAGTTCAGGTAAAGGTGGAAAAATTGGAAGCTTTGTCATTCTTGTAATGTCAGTTTGGAAGAACATCATAGAAACAAGTGAATGAGTAAATTACGCAATGCGTAATAAATGTCCCCGCTGGAAGTGCAGATCTGTGGAAATTAACTAGCCTGAACCTTAAAACTTCAGTGAAAAACTTTAGTGAATAAAATAATAATGTTACTGCATGCAAAAGAAGAGAATACCAACAATGCATGTATACAACTGAAATATAAAACATGAAAACATTATGAAACTTCAGCCATTTTGAATAAATTTGCATAAATTTGCATGAATAATGAATTTCAAAATTCTGTGTAGAAGTTTGGAAGCCCCCACCCAGCCCTATCAGATAAAACAATCGGAATCAAAATCCTATGTGAAATAGAGAAGTAGCATTTTTCGTCAATTTTGAATAAATTTGCATAAATTTGCATAATTAATGAATTTCAAAATTCTGTGTAGAAGTTTGGAAGCCCCCACCCAGCCCTATCAGATAAAACAATTGGAATCAAAATCCGATGTGAAATAGAGGAGAAGTAGCATTTTTCGTCAATTTTGAATAAATTTGCATAAATTTGCATAATTAATGAATTTCAAAATTCTGTGTAGAAGTTTGGAAGCCCCCACCCTGCCCTATCAGATAAAACAATCGGAATCAAAATCCGATGTGAAATAGAGGAGAAGTAGCATTTTTCGTCAATTTTGAATAAATTTGCATAAATTTGCATAATTAATGAATTTCAAAATTCTGTGTAGAAGTTTGGAAGCCCCCACCCAGCCCTATCAAATAAAACAATCGGAATCAAAATCCGATGTGAAATAGAGAAGAAGTAGCATTTTTCGTCAATTTTGAATAAATTTGCATAAATTTGCATAATTAATGAATTTCAAAATTCTGTGTACAAGTTTGGAAGCCCCCACCCAGCCCTATCAAATAAAACAATCGGAATCAAAATCCGATGTGAAATAGAGCAGAAGTAGCATTTTTCGTCAATTTTGAATAAATTTGCATAAATTTGCATAATTAATGAATTTCAAAATTCTGTGTAGAAGTTTGGAAGCCCCCACCCAGCCCTATCAGATAAAACAATCGGAATCAAAATCCGATGTGAAATAGAGGAGAAGTAGCATTTTTCGTCGATTTTGAATAAATTTGCATAAATTTGCATAATTAATGAATTTCAAAATTCTGTGTAGAAGTTTGGTAGCCCCCACCCAGCCCTATCAGATAAAACAATCGGAATCAAAATCGGCCAAGAAATGACGGAGAAGTAGCATTTTCTAACATTTGAGCACAGACGGACAGACGGACGGACGGACGGACACACACACACACGCACACACGTACGGAGCCCGTTTCATAGTCCACTCGCGAACTTCGTTCGGTGGGGACAAAAATGTCCCTGAAAAGGATTGCTCTTCAAATGCTATCATATCATATTATCATGAGAAATAGCTGAAAAGTTTGGACCAAACTTATATACCATGTAATATGTGTGTAGTCCCATATTCTCATTATTGTTTTCAGTGCATGTGACTTTCAGCAGGATTAAGGTAATTTGTTATCATTTGGATGATCCCAAAACCTCACAGTACACACTAATTCTTGTGGTCTACATAATCAACCTTTGGAAATTGCTTCTAGACAGTTTCTTTCACAATGTAATTGCATGTAGTGCTCTCATTGTATTCAATTTCGTTGATGACATGGTGGGTCAAATTTATGATCGATGTCGACAAGACATGATCGGTAAATTTCATGTGTGCTGTAGGCCCAGCCCTCCCACTCAGGTGGTCATCTGTACCGCATGCGCGTTCCCGATTTTTCGGGAAAAGGGGTATATTATAAGGGCTCAGTTCGGGAAAAAAATCCAAAAGCCTGTGATAGGGGGGTAATTTTGATGGTTTGATGGAACAAGCATATGTGTATGGTTGACCGCCTGAGTGGGATGGCCGGGGTTGTAGGGAGCAGCAACAATCGGAAATGAAATGGAGCATAACAATAATCTAGAAACACTGAAACAGCTCAAAGGAGTACATGTATATGAAAACACATAAAAAATAATTTGATGTGGAATTCAGACAAATGTCAACCTCATTCCACTGGATACTTAATGTGGAATTCAAATTCACATTTGAACATTATCAGAATTATGTCGCTAATAACAGAATCTTGGTTGGCATGTCGTCAATGACAGCACTAATTTCATGACCAGAACTCTACTTAATCTTTAACTCTAGATAACTTTGGAAGGACTAATTTTAGTGCAAGGTGACATCTAATATTAATTGAACCTTTTCTAAAGAAAAACTCAGATTTCCTCAGGGGTGACTGATATTTCTTCAAACAGTTATCGAGAATTTCCAGTTTCCAATCGCTCTCAATCCTTTTTTTTTTCTGCTTCTTCTTCAAATGTCTGCAAATGTATATAATTTACCAAGATTGGCCGTGGGCAAATGTATATAATTTACCAAGATTGGCCGTGGGCAGTGGGGAAAAACTACACAGGAACAGTAAGCAATTTAACTCTGGAAAGCCCCCAAAAGAGTTCAGGTAAAAGGAAAAAGAGGCTTTCTGGGGGGAAAACAAACAATTGAATATTTAAGAACCACTGCTGTAAAATCTTGCAGGTTCTATAGCAAACCCCCAAAGAGCTTTCATACACACACAAAATCATTTTTTACACTGGCTGTGAGAAGCTTTTTAGTAACTCTAGAATGGCATATTCATCATGCAAATGGATGTGGACTAGATAATTCCTTCTTCCACACACAACTACTTTCCCATGAGCAATGGAAAGAGTTTTTTTAGGTTAATGTTAGTGATTTGTATTAATCTAAAACACCCTGGAGAAAACAATGTATGCTTGAAAGTTTCCCCAGAATACTGGGCTTTTGACCTGAATATTCTACAAGATGATTGATGAAACATTTGGTTGAATGTAACATAGCCAGATGTGTGGGTTCTCTTGATGATGAGATGTTCACATCTATAGTAGATATGAACCGAGTGTGTAAATGACTACATACATCTCTCTATCCCTGTTTACATCTATCTCCCTTTCTCTCATCTACCCTCCTCTTTTTCTCTATCTCTTTATTTATTTCTCTCAATCTCTCTTATGTCTTTACCTCATTCTCTCATTCTCTCTCTTCTCTTCTCTCATCTCCTCCTGTTTCCTTCTCTTTCTCCATTTTTCTTGCAGCTCTCTTCGTTTGTATATACATTTTCCTTTGTATCTCTCGCTCCCTCTTTCTCTCTCTCTCTCTCTCTTTCTCTCTCTATTTTATATCCTCCCCTTCTTTCTCTCTATCCCCCTCTCTCTCTTTCTCCACTTTCCTATCCTATTCTTCAGCTTGTCTCACTCTCTTTCTCTTCAACATTTAATGTAGCAAAAGTGATGAATTACACTAGATGGCCATTACTGTCTCATCCATCTCAACACCATGAAGAAATAAAGAATGTTATCAGCAGGACAGATAAAAAATTACTTCATTTGAGAAAAAGTTGACTTCTAGATTGTGCATGAACACGTGACTCTGCCTATACATCTGATTTTGAAGGTGCAGTTCTCTTTTCTCTACAGATAACATGACAAAAGAAATGAAAGTGCGACACTCTATCCTAATAACATCTGTGCAATGTCATTTTTTTTTCCTTCAGTGATTCATATTTGCTCATATTCAGTTTCTTACCCTTGTCCACTGCTTTTTTAAAAACCTAGCATCCGTTACACCTGGTATGTGCGACCTGGTAGTGCGACACTCTATCCTAATAACATCTGTGCAATGTCATTTTTTTTTCCTTCAGTGATTCATATTTGCTCATATTCAGTTTCTTACCCTTGTCCACTGCTTTTTTAAAAACCTTCTAGCATCCGTTACACCTGGTATCCAAACCTATCTCAAAACTATGAGACTGTAGACCGCACAACATATGTAGGCCCTATTTTCTTACATCTGTCTTACTTTTTGTAATTTGTCGATTGTAACTACCAGTAGTCTATTTTGATGTTATTTTCATGGTTACATAATATTGTCAATGTTAATTGTTTGCAGTAATATTTCAAGAAGGGCAATGTCAATTATAGTATTGCATTGCCTTTAATAATCATCTTCCTATAACGTAATATGTCATTGAAATATTCGCACATTATAAAAGGTGACGCTCATGGCTACTGAAATCATCCTTCGGTTGATTTATTGAAATTCCTTGCAATCATGTTTTGTATAGACACAAATATATTGTAATATAAAAGCTGAGATCATGATGACTCACCTTTGAGTTGTCCAGTAGATGACATGGTTTCCTTGCCGACAAGTTTAATGGTATGATCTGAGCATACCATTGCTATCAGAGGCTCACCACATCGTGCAAACCTAGAAAAAAACAACAACACACAAATATTTATAAAATTTCTGCATTTGGATTTATTATAAAATATTTTGTAAAAATACAAGCAACTATTCTGATAAATATTGGTACAACTTTGTTTATCCTGCATGACTTTTATGAAATGATTATGGTGATGATTCACTTTACCTAATTGCAAGAAAAGCATGTACAAGATTGTAAATAAATAACCAAGGGGAATTAAGGCTTTAAGTCCTATCAGAGGGACTCGGAATGAGGATTCATGTCTTGCAAAAGGGCACTAGTGCATCAACTTGGTTTCTAAACCGAATCCACCCAGTTACTAGACCACTGCTGCTCTACCATTGAGCCATCACACTTCCTCAAAGAGTGAAATGGAAGTTTCCCCAATGTTATGGATTGTTTGTCTATAAATGTCCACTGCTGGATTTGGACATTGAAGTGTAATCCCAGCTATTTTGTCAATACAATACAGACCACATCAAAGATTTCAGTATATCTAAATCTGATCATTGCATTAGGTTCAGATGTATAGTCTTACTAATAGAGCTTGGACCACACCAAACATTAATTGAAAATATATCTGTCAATTTATGTTCATGACTCATCAGTACTTGGAAATCTATGGGACACCATATGACAAAATACTTTGGACTTGTCCTGAAACTACAGTGGTCTGCACAGAATTTCAATGAACAAAAAAAAAAAAGAGCATCACAAGATAAGTAATGCAAGTAATAGAGAAGATGTTTTCATCCATCCCCACGCTGGCTTTTTCCTCCCCAAAAATCAATACATGTCCTTGGCTTACAGGGTAGGATTGTCACATGTGTTCACACACTGTACAATACATGGGGTGTGAATACTATCCGACCATTCCTACATGTATTCACCTTACAACCCACATGTCTAATAAGGAAAGATACAAATGAAACCAAAGAGGGGCAGTTTAAACAAAATAAGCCATGGTCTAAAGTACCAATTTACCATGGGTAGCCTAAAATGATAAAAAAACACAGCTGAACCAACAATACATGTACCTTTTCTATATTTATGAAAAATAAAGGCAAACAGAAAGATTTGTTCTTTGAACAGGATTGCAAAGACTGTTAAGATATCAACCGATGGCAATTTCGAAAGTCTAGGGTATCATTTATTTTACTGTAACTTGCGACCATTAAAGATAAAGTTGAGTTCTGGTCATGAAATTGAATTGTGAAAGAAACTGTCTCAAAGCAATTGGAAAAGGTTAATTATACAGCACATAAGAATTGGTGTATGCTGCAAGGTTTCGGAATCACCAAAATGATAAGAAATTGACTCAATCCTGCTGAAAGTCACATGCACTGCACACAGAAATGTGTATATGGGACTACACACAAAAGATCGGCCCGAACATTTCAGCTGTTTCTTGTCATATTTTGAATGTGAGGGCATTTGAAGAGCAATCTACTATGATAATCTTCCAAACTAAGATAATAAGAATGAGAAAGCTCACAAATCATTTTTTACCTTTCCCAGAACTCAACCTTTCTTTTAATAGGCCAGTTCCTAATGAGTAGATGGTACAAATAACCCGGAAAGGACCCCCATTTGTATGCGTACGCGCACGCGCATATGTTATGTTAGACACGTTACTTGTTAAACTAAAACATACTGGTGCGCGCATCATTGTGACAGTGTATAAAGGTCAATTGTACTTGGTACAAATGACCTTTATCTACACATGCGCATATTGTAATTATGAACTGGCTTATTTTGATCACACATTACATAATCCAAACGGGATTTCTACATGAATAGGCAATACAATATGATCCTGACATTGTCCTTGAGTTGATTTTTTTAGAAAGTATTTGCAATGGTGTTTTAATTTAATAATAACTTAGGCAAAAACAGATTTTTCTGTTTCTGAAAATAAAGGGGAACCTACATACCCATGTATATGTAGTTATAAAACCTTATTGCTATTGTGATAGGGTATCACTTCAACTGGCTTAAATCTTATTTCTCCATCTTCTACTCACTCCCAATTAGACTGATTATTAGTTCCAGCTTATGCCACTCGTACACTGTATCCCATAGCTCTTGGAATAAGTACCAGTCAATGCTTTTAACCATCCCTGCTTTATCCAATAGCCTCTGTTCATATTATTTTTGATAATGAGGATCAAAAATAACTGCGGCCTTCAGAGCTAAGGGGAATCATCTATTTTCTAGTATCATCAAATTCAGCTTGGTTTGGCACGCTACCCAATCCATGCTAATTAATTGATTCCAGCATGCCCATCGATGGGGACCTAATCAATCAACCTGCCACATCACACTGCAACAGGACATAAAGTTACCCCTGTCTACGCCATGGACAGATATACTACGGATAAAGTCAATCACATTTGGAGGTAGCTGAAACATAGTGGTTAACTTGTCCATTGCCATGCACATTGATAGAGTCAATCAAACATGGAGATTAGGATCACTATAAACCCAAAGCAACATGAATAAGTGGTAAATTGCTGTGGTTTTAATACAGCCTTGACTCTTTCACTCATACTGTATGAAAGATCAATCATCTTATGAACACAAACTTTATTTCAATTTTAGGATCCTTGTTGGAAAAAAAAAATGAATAGATTATTCTTGTCATGTTGAATTCTTTTTATTGTAAATATAATTTGTATTTAAAAAAAATGAATATGAAATAATCCTAATATTTGATTAAAATAATCAATGCCTAGGTACATGTATGCGGTATTCTATCAGATTAAGAGTTTTATTTCATGTTTATTACTGCTTAAAAATAATTTGTAAATACCGTAGAGGAATTAAAATAACCAACAAAATTATATGAAACATTAAAATGGTTAGCGAATAAAGAAAACATGGAAATAAAATGATTTCATATCAAAGCCCATATGAAAGTTTAAAGTTTAACCACCAGGCCTCTCACATGACAAGAATAATCTATTCTGGGTTTTTTTTTTCCAACAAGGATCCTAAAATTGAAATAAATTCCGTGTTCATAAGATGATTGATCTTTCATAGAGTATGAGTGAAAGAGTCAAGGCTGTATTAAAACCACAGCAATTTACAACTTATTCATGTAGTATACCTACATGTAGCAATAGCTATATCTCTTAAAAGAAGCAATATTTTAGGTTGATATTTTTTAATATAGCATAGCCACTTGGAACCCAAATGTAAAGAATAACATATTCTTGGTAAATGGTCCCATTCAAAGAGAAGACCTCTCACATGACAAGAATAATCTATTCTGGGGTTTTTTTTTTCCAACAAGGATCCTAAAATTGAAATAAATTCTGTGTTCATAAGAAGAAATTTCTGAAAACATACCTCCTCCCGGAATAGTTAAACCCCTTCCATTTCTTTCAAACTTTATGTCAATGTGTAAGTTAATGTTTATTCAATGTTATGTATTATTAATTTTGTTTTAATGTTATATGTATTATTAATTCTATTAATGGTATATTAAGTATTATCGACTTGTAAACGCTGTGATATAGTTGTACTATGGAGAGCGTACCAAATGCTAGTTATTATTATTATTATTATTATTAAGGTTGAGTTCTGATAAACACACAAAAAAATATCCTACAAGCAAAGTCCAATTTAAAGGACTGCTTTTCAGGTGCTTTCATATTTCAAGTGCTCTTTAGGTGCTTTCATATTTCAAGTATTACAAGAAACGTTTTACAACTTTGGACCAAATTTATGATGCCACAATTTTGTGTCGTCCTCTATACCAATTTTATCTGTATGGAGTGCTTTACACTGTTTTTAATTTCAGCATGATTTAGTAAATTCATTATAAGTTTGATAACTCCTAAACTTCAAATTACACGTTTCAACTGCCATTTACATAATGATCTACAACTACATTGTACCATTCTAAATAACTTTTAAACAGCATTTCCAGTGTTCAACTTCACCTTCCATACTGACTGTAACATATCTGCGGGAGTAGGACGAGTCTTCATATCCTATACCATCTTGATCTATTTACATACACTTAGTAACCTGCTTGAAACAGGCACAGAAGATACTACCAGAACATGTCAAGTGTTTACAGGCCTCTAGGGGAATACAAGTCATGAGCAGTAATGGGTCCTTTCCCTTTTTTTTAACCCTTAGAGTCATTATAAAGTTAGAGTCAAATGGACAAAACCTTTCTGTTTAAGCCTTGATTTAAAATGCATCTGCACCTATTCACATTTTTGCCCATTACACTCTTAAAGGGAAATCTTCCCTGAAAATAAGTTGATTGGAACAAAATGTAGAATGAGTGAGGTGAGTGAAAATTCAATCTGATAGAGAAAACTTACGATCTCTATCTTCTCCTTTTTGAGCTTCTCTCTATTATTTTTATGCACCAATTTTCACAAATGATCATTCATATCCTAAAAAATATATTACACAATACCTACTCATCAAATATATCATTGGAAAAAATCTCATTTATGTATTTACCAAAAAATAAATATATCCAACAATTACAAAGAAGAATATTTTTGTATAATCATATACAATTCGAGAGTAGCTGATAAAGAAATTTAGAAGATTCTATAATTGACCTTTTACACAACTTCAAGAAGTAATAACTTTGTTGTTTCTTAAAAACATATTTTTCTTAACCCTTTCAGGACAGGGATTATTTAAGGGCTAAATTGATCACATTTTGTTCTTCAAATTGGCAACAATAATATTTTTCTTTTAGTGCTACATGGTTCAAATAAGGTGTAATGTCTTTGAAAACAATATACATGGTTAGAAATTTGTTGAATACTTGAAAGAAATTGCCAATTTTGATGAAAAACAATGATTTTAAACCTCTCAATGTGTTGCCAATTTAAGGATCTCAAAGCTTATTCTTGTTTTAAAAATTCCTGGCATCAAACGCAATATGGTCATGCAATAAAAATGGACATAGTGTGTGCAGAAAATTTTGCTCTTTCTACTCGTGCATCTGGTATATTTTTTAGAGCTCTGGATCAAAAATTATTGAGCCAAACCACAAAATGTGGTCAATTGTCTTGAAAGGGTTAAACTTTCATCAACATGTTTGTCTTATTTTTCTGCTCATATTCCAATTAACTTGATGTACATTTAAGTCTTTTATCCTAAAGCCCTCTGAATTTCTTGTCATGATCAGAAGCAAACACAACCAGTAACAAATATTAAACCTTAAAGACCACATGTAGTGACGCGGATATAAAAATGATTAAGAAAAACATGTAAAGTGTGATCAATACACACCTAAAAGCCATGAAATCCACTGTGCAAAGATTTCAATTAAGGCACAAAAGAAAAGGTAAACAAATGCTTATTCATTTGAAATGAGTCAATTCTGTTCATTTTACTAATCAGGCACTTTAGTTTTGATATATAATCTGTTTTGAGGATAATTTGAATGGTTTTTTATATAGTGAATAGGAATAATTGTATATTGTGAAGTTCTAAATTATCAAATTTGTATTAAATTGACTAAATATTGTTGAAAATGAAAAATCAATGAGAAACTGAATACAGATTTGGGTATATGGGACTACACAAACATGTGGCATGAGGATTTTGTTCAAATTTATAATCTATTTATAATTTTCTGGTCACAATTGAAATATGAAAGCATTTCAAGAGCAATCCTGTTCATGCGATATAATGCTATTCTTCCTCATGGTAATAACAAGAAAGCTAACAGGCTATTTTTCTTCTTTTTACACCAAAAACTCTACCTTCTCTTTAAAGGGGGTACCCAATGCTGAAACAATGTTAGTTCATTTAAAAGATGATGATTTTATTAGCAGAAAATCATCTGCCTTAAATTTTTTTTAAAATTCGTGTTGCCAGAAAAATCCCCGAAATATGGTACGACTTCAGGATATTTTGGCCCCTCAGCTGTGTCCCAATTTCAGCTAGGTAACCACAATGACGTCAAAGTGGTTACCCAGGTTCGCGTATTGCAGATGTGTTGCGCGCTAGACTGTACAAAATGCATTACACCTTGCGCGCATTTTGCTATAATTGCGCGACAAGGTAACCACTTTGACGTCATTGTGGTTACCTAGCTGAAATTGGGACACAGCTGAGGGGCCAAAATATCCTGAAATCTTACCATATTTCGGGGATTTTCTGGCAACACGAATTTAAAATTTTTTTTAAGGCAGATGATTTTCTTCTAATAAAATCATGATCTTTTAAATGAACTAACATTGTTTCAGCATTGGGTACCCCCTTTAAGCTTAGCTTGGTAGTGTTGCCATGCATCACTTATCCCTTCATGCACTGTCACGATTTATCCCTTTTCAACACTTGGATATACGACAAGGTGGCATCTCATTTACATAGATGCTATCCACTCGGAAATAGGGCATCTAAGTATAAACTTACCTCAGGGTTTTGGTAACATGGGTCAATAGTAGGATGTAAACCTTGTCTTTAATTCCCGTTTGTAACGGATATTTTTCATTTTAACTGACAACCAACCACCAACACAGTCAATTAATCCTATTTTTAAAATACATTGCTTCAAAATAACTTGTCTTACTGTTTATAAGCAAGTACATGTATAATCTTGAAAATAATCAATTATACATGATAAAAACAGATAAAGCTTTAAAAAAAATGTCTGTTTTGAAATAATAATGAATGAGATAGTTTTTGTTTCTTTTTGTAGTGTACAAGTATATATTTATTTTAAATTATTTCTAGAAAATGTGATGTATATCTCTGATAACATTTACCGTTAACTACATATATCTTATACAGTAGAAGTGAAATGATATTCACTAGTTTATTCATTACAACATTTCAACCTAAAATAGTAGGGCAATCTACCCATAGTCAACAGGAGCTTACTGTATGTATTTTGAAGTGTATTTCATTTAAATGTTTTTTGTTCACTAAGAGCTAAGTTACTATTAAAGTGATTTGGTAAGTTTGTAGAGGCTTGATAAAATGTGAGCTGCCTAGCCTTACATACTATCTGTGTATGTAATATGGTGTAAAAATGAAGCACAGGAAAAAAAAAGCACTTCAAAATCATCATGTGCTTCACAAAAGTAAACATATGCAAGTGACCGGAAATAGCAGACTCATTTTCCCCCATAGACTCAGTGTTAGACTAAAGCGTATGGCCATACACTTTCATAAATGGGAATATTCAGTCATAGATATTTTAATAATAACATTTTATATTTGAAAACTTTTCTATGCCTGGCTATTTATTTATCCTTCTAAACATCATCATACAAGACGGATATCAAAATTCAACAATTTATTAAATCAAGCCTCCACAAAGTTACCAAATCTCTTTAAGCATTACGCATTACTGAATTACTGATGATAATCACCATTATGAAACAAAAATGCAATCTCTTCTGAACAAAAATCCAATCTCTTTGATAATGGATCAATATAAATAAACATGAATGCATACATGTACAAAGTAAGATTTACCTCGGCTGGCAGTGCCCTTCTCATTTCAAAGTGCACTTAGTTTATTTGAGAGTCATTACATCTGAGTTAGAATCCAAGAAGTTATGAAATATTTATTGACATAAATCTAGCCTGCCTGGGTTGGGATCAGTTAATTTGCTTCCAGTCCATTTCACTCCCCCTCAATTAGGGCTGATATCATTCAACCTGAGTACACTCTTTATAAAAACATCATCAACGGAAAGCATTCTAAACATGTACACGGCCCCATCTCTGTGATCAAATATGAGTGTTAACATGCAGTGCACGGATACATGATAAATCAGTCATAGAGGATGTACCGCTACCATACATAATAATGACTACATTTATGAGAATGGGAGGCATGATAGAAAGAAGCTTGAGACATGTCTAGGACATAAGAGAAATCATGTCTATGGTAGATGTGAACATATTTCAAGATACCATTTACCTAATGTTCACTATTATCGTAATTGTCGAACAGAGCAGAAACACGATTATCACGACAGTGGAATAGCTAAAAGGGGGGAAATAAGGGGCATGTGCCCTTATCAAATGGGAAAAGAAAAAAAAAAAGAAAGAAGAAAGGAGAAAAGTGAGAAAAAAGGATTGGGGGAAGGAACATGAATTTTTTTTTTTTTTACTTCCCCCTACACCCTCCCTCAAATTAATGACCTTGTTAATGTGCATTTCATCAATCAATCTAATACGACTGTTGCTCCCCCCCCCCCCCCCCCCTGATGCAGATGCCCCTTTAATGTCTGGACCCACACTATCCCACTAGATAAGGGCACTAATCATAGATTATGTTATTGTTATCTGATTTTAGTTGAAATCATTACATAGCATTAAATGAGAAATTTGGAGGGGTAAAGAAAAGGGATCTAGCATTCTATTTATTGATATTTTTTTTTCATTTTTATTTTTATTTTTATTTTTTGCCATCTGTAAAGCCTGAAAAGTCTGCTTTCATTGAAAATAAAAGGAATTTCAAATAGATACAATCATAAATTAATTCTGGTGATTTTTTTTTTGTCTGTAGCAGTATTCCTGATGGCCTTTGAAGGTTGAAACAGGAACTATAAACCCAAGATATGTTATCATGTTTGAGCTTCCATGCCTGTAGATTACATTTAAAATATCAGCTTCAAATCTTACTACTGTAGAGAAATATGGTGAAATACTGCAATTGCAATCTAAATAAAAGGTACAAGTGACCGATGAATACATGTATAATGTAAAGACCATGGACACAAATGCACAGAACTCAGGTTTAATTCGTTGCAGGCCTTCATGTGACAATATTTTCCTTCTTACGCTCTTCAATTCTACACAATTTAAATAGCCCATTAAGTTGTTTTTTTTAGGGGTGATTTTATTTGTTTTTATCAAGGTATAAAAATTATTTTCAACTTGTAATTTGTTCCCTTTAAGGCTTCATATTACATTTTTAACCTTTGGAGATAGTTTCAACACAAAGAAAGATTTCTCTGACTTGAGTGGGATAATATAGCCTTCCTTCATTTACTGTATTTGTGCACTTATTATTCTTTGGAAGTACAGAGGTTGAAGGATTCTTGAATAGTAACATTAACGTGCCCTCAAGGTATAATTGTGACTACACTTTTATGTACATGTGGTGCGTGACTCAGAAACATAGACAGCACATTTACTCCAACAGACCCCCTATATTAAAATGATTTCAGAATTCTAGTTGTTTCTACACATGCAAGAATCATCTTCTTTGCTTTCCTATCTTTCATTTCAATTTCAATCTCTCCCAAGCCTATTTCTCCATAAAGAGCAGCAGTCTGAAAGCACAGACTCTATTTTGACAATCCACATTTAGTCATACAAAAGATCAAATTAGCATGCATATGGACTGAGCCTACAATGTACAAATACGTTCATCAAAGTTTAATGAGGAATACCTTGTCAATAATAATGTCTACATTTGTATCATGCCCTAGGCCAAATAAATTTGAATCCAAGCTTCTCCTCTTGTTTATTTTAAATGAGGGGGGGGGGGAGGAGGAGGGAGGGAGCCTGTGTTATCTGACACTTGATAAATTTCTTGCACATCCATGTCTTTTCTTTGAAAATAAATTGATCTGCTTATGCTGAAAAAAAGACTAGATTTCCTCAGATTCTTCTTTTACTTCATGTCTGATCAAAATATCAAATAAACAAGAAAAAGTAAGGCAGGCTTTAAAAGGGAAGTGAGAAAGGATGGGAAACCAGGAATCAATTTTATGTGGCGCCTCCCTCTGGGCTATACATTTACATCTGAAGCTTCTCTTGTGATGAGAATTCTGTGAATTCTGAGGATTTTGTCATCGCTACACATATCCCCTTGCATCCATCTCTTTATGGATGATTTGTGTTTATTTCAGAGTAATACTGACACTTTCATGAGTCACCATCCCATTTCACTCAACTTGAAATTCATGGAAGGTGTACATGTACATTACTTAGAGGGAGAGAAATACAAAAAGAGGGAGAGGGGGTATTTTAAAAGCATGTCATTAAAATTTCTATATGTAGTTTAAAATCTTCATTATCACCATCATCACAACGATTTAAACGTGGCATCCTGAATAGGGGGTGTTGGACCAAATTCACCAACATGGAAGAAAGCTGACAGATGTTCACTTTTTTCCTAATAAGCAAAAAAAAAAAGTCATAACTTTTTTAGATTTGATGACAGCCTTGTAAAAATAGTGCATTTGCACACAGAAAATTTATTATTGTAACATCCCTGAACCCCTCTAGTGACACTCCTGACTGTGTTCCAATTCTACTACCAAACTACATGTACATTCTATATGCACCTGTATATTAAGAGATAGAAAAGTATTATTTATTACATTGAACCTGGCTACTAATCTAATTTGCTGGTGTTGCTGTTGTTTTTTTTTATACTGCTTGGGTGATGACTTATACCATTATCCATTTATGTATTACTTCATCCTTCAGATAACATACACAATAACAATAAAATAATGTTGCTTGAACAGTGCATCACTTTAAGAAGAAACTCCCTATGTGGCTTATACACTTGTAGAAAAAGCTACAATGAAAAATTGTTTAAAAAAAGGGGGGGGGTCAGTCTTTTACTGGTTATCAGGAGTTTTATTCAAATGTATGAAAATGATTATGATTTCCATTTCAGCCTACAAGTACATGTGGTTTCTTTGTAAAGCACAATCATATTCAATGTTCCAATTATTCTTTTAATTAAACATTCAAGACTTAACCTTTGCTATGAAGTAGACATTTTGGAATAATTCTTCTTTCTTTTGTTGAATCCCACATGACAAACTTGATTCCTTTGGGATGTAATCATAGGGAGATGATTTATTTCTGTCATTATATACGCCTGACTAATGTCTCCCATCACTAATATGATTTTATTGATTCATGGTTCGACCTGAGGCACAAAAAATCATCCTCATAATTGGCTGACGTCACGTGACTACTCTACCCCTAACATCTACGTGTTAACAATCATGATTGCAAAAATCCGCATAAGTACTCTTCTACTACCAGCTCTTCATTAGTCGGATGATGAAAGCATGCTTGTTGTAATACTGCTCATCTACGGCAAATAAATCCTCCGCATTCAGTGCTGGAATGCTCGCTGCAAGCTAGTAATTATGGTTTGTTCAGTACACCAAGCATTGTTTATAGAGGAATTGCCCTGTCACAATAAATGAAAGGATCTCTCTCTCTCTCTCTCTCTCTCTCTCTCTGCCCTACTTGTAAGACAAATAAAAGCTAGATTACAGTGTATAGTTTACAAATGTAAGTCTCAGTTCATAAAGAACATTATTTATGAGGGTATGGATCTTTAAAAGTAAATGTCAGTGTTAACTGTTAAATATGTCTCAGCTGCAATTCATTGTGTATGCATGAAACAAACCTCCGTAATGCAGGTGATTTTCATGTGTTAGCTTAGCAAATTTCCTGTTGAAACAAGTATTTATATTTATTAAATTGAAGTGTTGCCTCATCTAGACAATCTTACATAATCAAATAGATCTTTCTGAAAATGCAATACATGTACATACATATATGTATTTAATTCATTAATTCATCGATCATTTCATTATGCAAAAAATACTTTCTATAGATTTGCGTTTCACTGATACCCACTGAGAATTACCAAATAATGTGCCAGGTTTCTTTCAACGCAAAATTTTCTCTCAATTCTATATGTATGCAATAATAGGCTTCAATGAATGCTTATAACACCAATTTATGTAATGTTTGAGAAGATAGCCTGCAACAAGGAAAGAAATAAAGAAATAATAGAGTCAGAAATCTTAGTGTCCCTTATTACTTTAAACCAAACAAAATTTAAGGAATTATTCAGAGATATATAATATATTAAAAAATGTTGTAAAAAAACCCAAACTTTTGATTATATTGTGATGAAAGATCTCATAGGATAGGATGATTAGACCTTGTATATACATTTCTTACTCATTCTCACTAAAATGTATGAATCATTCCTGTCATGAAATACTAAGTGAAATTGTAACCTCAAAGTTAATCACATTGATATTAACGTGGTTTGGCAATCAGTTTCATATATTTCAGGGCCTTTATCAAAAATGAACTTAAGGAAAATGTTCAGCCCACAATCATCCTTCGATTTATATGATTTCAGTTCTCTTTTCTACAAACAGCAAAAATTGGACCACAATGCCGTGAGGTATATGCCATTGGCATGGTCATGCAGTCATTCTGACAATTACATGATTTTCATTTAAGATTTGGGCCTAAAAGATATTGTAGCATAATGCACTAAACATTAAATAAAATATTTGTGGCTAAAAGTATTACATAGGTCTTAATCTACAAGAAACATTTTCAAAAGAATCAGCTCATTTTATGAGAATAAGTGTGTGACATGGCATTCATTATTACATGGTCATGTTTTCTGTTGCTGGCCAGAACAATTATGTCACGTATCTTGTAATTTATACTTACATGTAGCTCTGAATCATGAGCATTACTCTTGGGTATTTAACCCTTTCAAGACAATTGACCACATTTTGTGGTTTGGCTCAATAACTTTTGATTCAGAGCTCTAAAAAATATACCAGATGCAGGAGTAGAAAAAGCAAAAATTTCTACACACATTGTGTCCATTTTTGTTGCATGACCATATTGCGTTTGATGCCAGGAATTTCAAAAAGGAGAATAAGCTTCATAATCCTTAAATTGGCAACACATTGAGAGGTTCAAAATCACTATTTTTTATCAAAATTGGCAATTTTTTCAACTTTTCGACAAAGTTTCTAATGATGTATATTGTTTTCAAAGACATTGCATTTTGTTAGAACCATGTAGCACTAAAAGAAAAATATTTCTGTTGCCAATTTGAAGAACGAAATGTGATCAATTTAGCCCTGTAATAATTCCTGTCCTGAAAGGGTTAAAAGAGGGAATGTCATTTCATAATTCAAACAAACCACTGACAAATAGAATGAGCAATTAAAGAGAAGGTTGAGTTCTGGGAGAGGTGAAAAATGATTTTGTGAGCTTTCTCATTCTCTTTATGTCGGTTTGGAAAACATCATACTAGAAATGTCCCCTGAAAAGGATACCTCTTCAAATGCCCTCATATTCGAAATATGACGAGAAATAGCTGAAATGTTCGGGCCGAACATTCATGCCACTTGTGCGTACAGTCCCATATACCCATTTATGTGTGCAGTACATATGTCTTTCAGCGAGATTGGGTATATTTCTTATCCTTTTGATGATTACAAAACCTCACAGTATAAATCAATTCTTATATAGACATGATCAACCTCTCCCAATTGCTTTGAGACAGTTTCTTTCACAATGTAATCGCATGACCAGAACTCAACTTTATCTTTAAGTAAATATGATTTCCCAACTCTCACTAGTGAGTATGAGAATGTACTTCCAGAAATCAGTCCAGCTGAGACTCAAAGAATTAATGGAAATATATTTTGAGTGCCAATTATTTGAATGACAATAAAACATTATGGCATGTGGAGAATTGATTAAAATATGATTGTTAATGTGAAAAGTTATTCTGTTTCCAGTATTTTCGATCTCCAAGACCGATATTTCTGAATTACAAATAACTCTATATTAAGGGTCAAACCTTACCAAATTTTCAATTGTGTTAGCCCACTTTACCCAAATATGAGTTTTATATAATTGTTTAGTGACTTATAAATGAAAAAAAAAAAAAAGTTTTTTGTTCTATGAAACATGCTCCAGGAACAACTTGCTCTGCCATCAATATCCGACACAAACCGTATTCCTAATCTCCACCCTGCAAATGCTATACCTAACCCTAAAACTAAACCTTACTTAAAATCCAATTGCCACCCTAACTCTAACCCAGTAATTTGACAAAATAAATCATGGAGCACATGTCACCGGAGAAAATGTCAGGTCATCTCTAGTAGGAGACTTCTGAGCCAGGCTCCCCTACATGTACCAGCCTCCTAAAAAACAGACTGATTTGTTCTTTCTAAATGTCCTTTCAGATTCTCTCTTACCTTTTCTGAGCATCAAGCTCAGTGATGTAGGTAGATTGGTTGTCAGGGGCAACGGATGCAGTCCCTCCTAATCTGAGATTGGTAATAGGTTTGAAGAGAGACATCTTAGAATGATGGCTGCTGTACTACTCAGACGGATCGATCTGTAAAACACAATCCCATTAATAGATTGTCAAACAAGAATATACAGACATTTGCTAACAACCTAAATATTTTGAAAAAAAGTCATCGAAACAACCTTATTCTGAAGAAGGTCACCCCACTGCCTACATGAGCCATGAAACTTTTGCAAATGTGTACCACTCACTAATATTGCAAAGGCTTCTGGTTTTATAGCATAAATAATTTTTTTTTTTTTTTTTGCTTCATGTCACTCTGATTCCTCTATCCTTCTTTCTCTTCTTTTATATTCTTCTCCTCCTCTTTTCATCTCCTTCTATTCTTCCTTTACCCCCTCTCAATACTTTTATTTCATTCATCTTCTGTTGCTTTCATCTCCTTTACAATCTTCTTTTTGTTATCTTATATCTTACTATTTGTATCCTACATGTACTTCATCCTTTCCTTCTCTACTTCCTTCAGTTTTTGCTTCTGTTCATCTTCTTTCTATCACTCTTCTTTTCCTTCCCCTTTTCCAACCTGTTTTCTGTTTTCTTTCTTTTTATACATAGGTCTCTTATTTTAACCACCTCCTTTCATTCTTCTACTTATCATTTCTAATTTTTGTTATACCTTTCCTTTTCCCTCTTGATCTGTTTCTTCTTTTCTCCCTTTATTATCTTTATTTTTCTTCTTTACTATCAGCTGAAATTGATCATTCTATATTGTTTTCTTGTATTCCACAGACCTGAAAACTTACAATAGTGAGAAGATTGGAATATTATAAACCACACTATTCCACTTCCCAAAACATGTCTATCATTTAACAGTGGTTCAAAACACATCTTTCGGTGAGTATTAGTGACTATTTGTCTTCTCTGTTTCCTTTTGAAAACTAGACTTGCATAAATAAACATCTCAGGGGAAATCTACATTAAAAAATATTTTGATCTGAAGGAAAGCATGAAAATAGTTACAAACGAATCAACTGATTTTTACAAACTTTAAAGGAAATTAAGTTCTGAAAGTTGAGATGACAATAGAAGGCAATTTCAGATTGACTAATTCAGTCCTGTCAAGATGCAGACCTTATGACTGACAGCTACTGTATGCCATTCGCTCAAACACACAAAATGACTTAAAATGTTTTATGAATTTTATTGCTGAGCATGATCTTTTCTATATAGCTATATTAATCTACAGAACAGCTACAACCTACAGAAAGTTACTAGGGAGAGTAATGGAAATTTGTATGCAAATGGAAGGGTTATTTTTTTATTAATTGACAGTCAAATGACTTACCCACGAATATCTTAAGAGAGAGCTCACATTTCAAACAAACACAAATTTCCAATTTTCAACATGCTTTCAAAATTTCATGAACTTGTTTCTCTGACTTTCTGCTTTTGCACAATTCAACTTGATTTAAAATAAAATGGAGTGGATTGCCCTGTAGTTTTTACATGCTAATCATTGATCATTTTTTCTCAAACTTTCATGAATTCTTTTCCGACATAGATTAAAAGAAGGAATAAAAAAGCAAATACAAAAAGTGCCTTTGAGTTAAAATGCAAGCTTACTAGTATTCTTATTGTCTTAAGATCAGGCAGGGGTCCTACAAATATCCAGTGGATACCATATCCTTGTCACTCACTACATCTTACTTCAAATTCCTTAACACTCATCAATAAACTGGCAGCTGTTTGAAGTACATCTACCTACTTGTATTTAAAAGTGCATTCACCTTACACTTTAGTAACAGACTATGGGCCAGTTGGATAAAGACAGTACATTCAAACAAAAGTCCTAAATATATAATCCTGACTGGTTGAAAACCTTGAATGTTTTTCTAATATAATTTAATTCAATTTGATTTAGTTTAAACAAAAGTTCTAAATAAAAAATCCTTATTGGTTGAAAATCTTGAAGGTTTTAAAAAATTTTTTAATTCATTTTGGTTTAGTTTGATCTCAATAGCCTTCATTCAAATGATTTTTCAAGAATACATTTCAAGCATGAGGAAAGGAAAGATGAACCCAAGAAAGCTGTCAATTCAATCAAATTTATTAAAGGGAGTCCTGAGTTTTTGATTTTTTGATTTTTTGATTTTTTTCTTAACCCTTTCGAGACAATTGACCACATTTTGTGGTTTGGCCCGATAACTTTTGATTTAGAGCCTTTAAAAATATACCACATGCATGAGTGGAGAGAGCAAAAATTTCTGCACATAATGTGTCCATTTTTGTTGCATGATCATATTGCTTTCGATGCCAGGAATCTTAAAAAGGAGAATAAGCTTGAACATCCTTAAATTGGCAACACATTGAGAGGTTCAAAATCATCGTTTTTTTTGTCCGAATTGGCAACTTTTTCAACTTTTCAACAAAGTTCCTAATCATGTATATTATTTTCAAGACATTACATCTTACTAGAACCACGTAGCACTAAAAGAAAAATATTATTGTTGCCAATTTGCAGAACAAAATGTGATCAATTGAGCTCTTAAATAATTCCTGTCCTGAAAGGGTTAACACAGCTCAATCGAACGAGGCTACATGACCCTCATTTCCCTCATAAAACTACTAATGTCTCAAGTCAAGTGCACAAAAAAAAAAAAAAAAAAAAAAAATCAAGTTTATATACAAAAAATGACTGTACATGGTCATTAACGTTTTGAAATTACTATTGGACTGCAAATAAATCAGCAGTATTTATGTAGTCATTTTTGGCATTATGACTACCTTACAATTCAAAAATAAAACTAAGTATGAGGACCAGATAAAGGTAGGGTGAGAAGCATGAGACAATTAATTGAATTGACAAATGCAAATTTAGACCAAAAATGTATGTAGCATCCATATTTATGTGCAATATGAATTACAGTAAGTATGGCAAGCCTTACAATGATCTCTGCACAGATGTACATGTAAGCTGATTCATTACATTAACTAATTAACATACATGTACGTATAGTGACTCTGGACGAATTAGTTATTCTCAACTTGCCCAACTGGACAATTGAGTCATGCAGTGCAATAATTTCATTCCCATATATATATATATATATTTTTATAACATCAATTAATGTATAAGAGGGTATTTTTGCTTACAGACATTTTTTGCAAATGACAGGAACAAACATGTACATGTAGGCATTTTTGTGTGGTGTTGTTTTCTGGATAACTTACACATGTACTTAATACATGCACTGCCAGCTCATTTTCGTGCCTTGTTGAATTTGTGACCCAACAATATTTTTGTTAAATTTACAAAAATTAAACCTTGACAAAAATAACGGCTTATAAAAGTAATGGTTTTCCTCTTATCTCAACTGCTTGTACATGTAGGTATATATGGAAAATGTACAATGCATGATTTCCAGTGCTGGAGCTAATAGGCTTCTACAAAATTGGAGATTCTCCTCTAGTATAGGAAGGTGTCTCATTAATGTAGCATAATACAGCAATTCATCTATAATTAATTAAAAAACTGAGCATGAAACACTGTATGGCCAAATGGCCATACTGTCATAACAATCTAAAGGCTCAGTCTACGCCCCAACCAATAGAATAAGTACATGTATACATGTATATATTACAAAGAGTTTAAAGGGAAATCCAACCTAATTTGATTTGTGTGAAAGCAGAAAAATTAGAGAAGCAGATTAGTGAAAATTTGAACAAAATAAGAAAGTTGTGATTTTTTGAAAACTGTAATCAATATAGAATTTCAAATTGGCCGAATCGGCAGTCACTGTGATATAGCAGCTGTCAACTTTCCTGCTTGCTCCAACACACAAAATGACTAAAATGTCAAATTTTTGGGGAATGTATTTACTTTGCAGGTTATTTTTCTTTTTGGAAGACCTATAACAATGTGCTATCTACAATATATTTTGAGCACTGCCCCGAGGGAAAAAGGCACTCAGGAGAAAACCGGAATTTAATGATATTTGGTGTCAACGAATGAGAGAGTTGACCAATCACAACTGATTCACCGAATTGCCAATTTGAAACTCGCATAGATGTAGTGATCTCATTTTTTCAAACATTCATTACTTTCTTACTCTTTGCCCGATTTATTTCAAACTTTCACCATTCCGTTTCTCTTATGTTTCTGCTTTACACACAAATTAGCTTTTTACAAAGGTTGGATTGCCCTTTAATTTCTCTTATGAATAACAAGTTTGCTCACATTGACTGTTGGACATTAGCCAACCTTTAACATGCTTTTGAATGTGTAAAGAGTAACTTATTTCTGAAAAACAGCAATATATTTTTAATCCAATACATCACACATACATACACGTACATGTGTTATGTAGGTAAATGTATCCCTCAATTCTGGTATTCCATTAAATACATGCAACACGATCGCAAAGACTTTTGAATAATCAACCCAGGTAAATTTAATAGCCTCGTCCATCACCTATTGAAACATGCGTACACATTACAATGATTTACTACATATAATCTGAACATGATTTCTATGGGACAAACAATAGGGTTAATTCTTCAAGTCTTTGTGATCTCGTTATGCATGTGTCTATCTAAACAATTATTCAAGTCTAAACTTAAAGTGTACCAATCACTAAAAAATATTTTGCACTGTATGTTAGGGTTGAGGGGTTCCATGTCACTAGACTATTAAGTATGAGCTTCACCCGTATACAGCTCGCTCACAACAGGGCACATGCGGAACCGTAGTTGGAGATGGTTTCCGTGTGAGGGGGGTATTATGTTTTCCTTTATTTTCTTCATACTCCTGAACCATTAACCTAAAGAATATGATCAGGTAAAGTGTTTTGAGGTTAATATCATACATTCTAGCTGTACAGAAATTATTTTTTGAGGTGATTATTACATTTACACTTTAAGATCTTCATCGTTCCATGTCTATAAGCATTTTTTTCAGTTTCAGGTTTAGGTTTGAAATAAAACAAATGGCTATATAGCAAAACCCTTTCTTTAAGGCACTTTGAAAGAATCATAATAATAATATAATAATATTGGATATTTATATAGCACTCATATCCACCATGATGAATGGTGCTCAAGGCGCTCCAATATCACCCCGGCTCTAGCTACATGCAGGCTACAACTGAGAAGAACAAACAAGAAGTGCTACAACTGAGGTGACTAAAAAAAATCACTATCATAAAGTATGAAGTATGCTACATCATTGGTAGATGGAGAGGGTACATGCTCCCTCCCCTCCCCTCCCCCCCCCCAAAAAAAAAAACACGAATCTGAAGTATATGAAAATTGGTCCCCCTAATTGTTATGCCCTAGAGTTTCTCAAATCCAAGCTTTAGAGAGCTCTTTGAAAACCCAATCTGGCCTGGCATACCTCAAGAACATAAAACGTACATGTACCCCCTCCCCCTATTGTGTTCTAGTGCCCCCTTTTAAATTCTAGCCCCAAAAGGCATTTGATAAAATGTGACGACCTTAAATTTTGTGATTATCATTAACATTATTATTAGCATTACTATTACAATCATTCATTAAATAGCAACAGTAACATTAATATTAATATCATTATTATTCTTAAATAGCAAAAGTAACAATGATAATAACCATTATCATATTAATAATCAAAATAACCTTTATTTTCATTTGTGCTTTTCTTTGCTTGTTAAAGATTTTTATAGTAAATCAGCACCTAAAAATATGACCCAACTCCTTTTTTCTCTCTGCTTGTGAAAGATTTATGTTTATCAAATGTAACCCTAATGCCTCCCCCTTTTTCTCCATCAATCATAGCAATGAAGATATTCTACATTAAATAGTATCACCATCCAGGCATGGTATCACCCCCCCCCCCCTGCCAGCGGCCCTGCTAAGCAAAGCTACATTGTATGGCAAGGGGTCCTAAAGCTATGCAGGTCCTGAAGCTACACACCCTGCAAATACGCACAATGCGTTGCGTTCGATGCGCTAAACCTTTGGTGTAACTGAGCAACCAAAATATCATTTACAATTGCCAAAAAGAACAAGTAATTTTCTTTTATTTGGGGGGATATTATCACTATTTGGAAATCAGGGTAACATTCACATAATTCAGCACCAAAATCAAGATTTGCATTCATTTATTGTGTGCGTAGCCTTAGGACCCTTTCATTTTGTCGAACAAAATTTGACACCGATCGACATCAATTAAAAAATTCATGTTATTGACATTCCTCTGTCATAAACTTTTCAGCGATTTAACTTCAAAACATGTGGAATCAAGATATAAAAGAAATTTGCATCAACCACTGAATAAATTGACATTTTAGCCGCTGGAAACAAAGTGCGTAGCTTTAGGTCCCTCATCATACAAGATGTATGCACTTGTAAAGGCCGGCTAAGTCGCATTTATGATGAATGACACTTTGCCTTTGGTGCAAAATTACATCTCATCATATCAGTCTATAACTATAAGTATAAGCATGATGATAACCTTAAAGTAGATATTCAAAGCAAATCACAAATATGCTCAATAATGTATCTCTAGAAACTAGAAAGCTAGAAAGCTTGCAGATGGTAATCGTATAAGTTTTACGTTAACTGCGTGTTTGATGATTAAAAAATGGCACAAATAAAAACGCTTCTCAGCATCTGGGATATCCGAGCGATTCGCCAGAAATATACCCATGTTTTCATGACGTCACATCAGGTACCAATCCTGCCTAAGCAGACGACGTCCTATATCAAGTGAACGTAACTGCAATGCAATTATTTTTAAATTATAAAGAGTTTGGTGTGTTTCACCATGACCGTATTTCACATCATTTTTAAAGGGAAGTGAAACCGTTTCTAGTAACTAAAATCTTTTGTTTGTAAAAAGTCATAAGGGTCAATCAAAGAAATCACACTTTCGAATTGTAAAGCCCGCTGAATTATAGCATGGATGGTATTCGTTCCCTCTTGAAACGCCGACATGCCGCGGTGCATGCAGCTGAAAATACAATGGCATCTTATTTTGTTTACAAGCGATTGATTCCTTTATTTTTTTAACGCTGCATTTTTCATCAAAATAATACCATGCAGGAAATTTAGAGTGAGGCAACAAATAAACATTTATACTGACGCTAGCGAAGTAAGAGAAATAAGTGAAGATGAGATGACAAAACAGGCACTGAAAATGTGTAAGATGTTATGGGGCATCGTCTGCTTAGGAAGGATTGCTCCCCGGTATGACGTCACATATCTCAGCAGCGTTCAAAGAGCTCTATAGGTGCTATAGCGGGGCTGTGTTATATCATTTTATAACTGATAATAATCATTACTTCAAATGTTTCCAAGCGTTGAATTTTGATGAACCTTGTTCAATCTAAGCTTCACCTATGCAATAATAAAAATTAAATCAATATTCAAAATCAATGAAATTCTACTTTAACCACTCACCTAAAATATAGAAGTTCAGATACGTAAGAGAGATCTAGATCTACTACGGTTCATCTTCATGAAAGTCGATAAGTTGAATAGTTAGTTTGTCCGTCGAAAAGGATGAAGTGATAGAACCAACTCTCGATTTACCATCAAATGAGATCATTCACGGAGAGACGAGTGTTTCGAAGAGATTTGTATCGTTCACAGAACAGATTTCTTTCGTGTTCAGCCTAAGACCATAGACAATTCAGCCGATCCTAGCGGGCTAGCAAATCGTCACCTACCGTCAGGTCGTCGAGCACTTGTCCCAACCATTAACCAGCGAGTGTGATGTCTCTGATTGTGAAATACTGATCGTCGCCTCGAGCTGACAATTAAGATTGCCAATAATGTCCTTGGCTTGTCTCTTATTTTCTGAAAACTTTCAGAGTTGGTTTGTTGGTATCAACTTCGATACAATATAATTTTACTCACGAATCAATGCGATGACAGCGATACTAAATCGGCTATGCTCGGGTTGCTGACATCGACACGATCAACCCGTACCTATGCCGTAACCATACAGTACATGTACGTAGATCCTGCTGCTACCTATACCGAATATACCGGCGCGGAGGTAGCTCGAGCGGCGCCTCTTAATCACATCATTGCGTGTGCGTTCAGATGAATGGGCGTCGCTGGAGGGGGAGAGGCTGAGGGTGGGGGTACGGTACTGACACCCTCCCTAGGCTCCCTATCCAAATTTCTGTTGGAAAAAAATGATATTGTAATTACTAAACATATGCATATTAAAAGTTTAAAGCCGTACCAATTTCAAAGTATTCATTGTCAAAATCGTTGATATAATTTATGTTTACATTGGGTTTGAAAACTACAGAATATGCCCATGACTATTATGGCTTGCCAGCAGTGTCAGATCACGGTTCCCTCGTTGGATTTTACTCAACAACGAAATCTTGATAAAAACCCTAATTTTACGATGATCTTTTAATAATATTTTGTTTTCACACAACCTGCACGCTTGCCATTATACTAATACAAGAAATGAAATGTGATATTCAAGTTCATTATTAGCTAGTCATTTTCATGGCAATCGATCTGAAAGACCCATAAAATAGCTTTACCATCAGAAGTTAGAGACTAATTACTAAATCCATTTAATATAAAACATAAATAGCAACAGTTATGAATTTATAATCTTTCTTGATTATGATATTTCACATTACTAATCAGTGGGCTTGAAATTTAATTTTTACCTCATAAGGGCCAATGTTCATTTGCCTTCCTAACCCCCACCTGTCACTTTGTCCTTCTTGTTCTGTCTTTTGTAAAGTTTACTCCTTTGAACTTCGTTATTATTCCCAGCTTTATGTGTTTACAATATTTTTCAATGCTTTCTCTTCGATATAGAAAGTGTGTTATGTCTATGATTTGTTTGCTTTCCATGGCCATGTATCTGTCTTCTTCTTTCCCCCCTTTTATTGGGCATTTTATGCATCATTGCCCAGTCTAGTTTTTATATATTGTATTCATGATTTACCTTTTGCCAGGGACCAGCGCTTCTACAAGCTTTGCTTCTATGCTGGTCTGTTTTCATCCTCATTTTCATAAAATTAATCTAATGTAGTCTTTATTGCTATAATTTTTTTTCTTACAACTCAAACTTTAATGCTCTTTATTTTGCTTGCAATGATCGAAAATGTTTCTGCACTAAATTATGTTGTCAATTCTTTTGTATTGCCAACTATATGGTGGCGCTGCGCTTCTTCTAAAAAAATATGACGGGGTTGGAGGCCTTGTCTCGCTATATAGTTGTTGTTTATATAGCTAAAACGGCTTCTTGAAACACGTAGCGGACAACTATAATGTGATTTAGTAAAGAAGTTAGACTCATAGGTTAGACTTATGACTATTTAAAAAAAGGCAAACCCCTGGTGTTAACTCTGAAAAGAGAGAAGATTTACATGGATGGCCTACATGCATGCAACATATTTTGTTTGGCCTGTGGGCGTGCCCAAGGCACATCACCTCCATGCCACCATATAATTATTCCAGGATATTATTTCTAATAACTCGGTCGCTTTACTCCTTCCTCTCTACTTTTTCATCAGGATGTTGTTCACTTTTGTGCCGAAAAGTTTACAGATTAAATTAGGTTACTATTTAACTGGTTTGCGCTCTAGCATAGATTTTGAGCGTCCCCCCAGTTCTGAATGGAATTCAAAATGCATGTACCTAGGTCCATGAAACAAGCATAATTATATATAAATAGCAGAGACCATACAGCACTTTTTTTTTTCTTTGAGGCAATTCTTACTGAACGGTAACGGAGTTGCATGAATAAATATTTATTGCTGAACTTTTGTGTGTTTTGAATAACGTTTCCATCGACTGATAATTTTTTCCGCGCATGTAAGCTCAAACATAAAAAGAATGTCCTAACGGGATAACTGTATAAGAATTTGGAATACTTTGTCCTTCATCTTAAAAAGAAAAGAGTGAATTTTCACTCTATTTTCACTCCCCTGGAAGTGACGTCAGTGATCACTTGTTTAGGAGTGAGTATTGAGTGATTATCGAGTGCTCTCCTAAGACAAAAAGAGTGAATTTCACTCTATTTTCACTCTATTTTCACTCCTTTGGGGAGTGACGTCAGTGATCACTCGATATTTTTTAGAGAGTATCCTTCTGAATTTTCAATCTTTCGGCCAATAATGCTACTGAAAGATCGTGTTTTTCTCTTAGCGTCTATTTGGAGCCAGAAAGGCTTTAAAGAGTAACAATCACCAAAAAATATTTTGCTCTGTATGTTAGAGGTTCCCTGTAGTTATACTATAATATTCAAAATTGGCTTCAAATATTACTTCTATAGTATTGCATGTTTAATGACACTCTCGGTAGCATAAAAGCAACTCGTGAGTAGATTATTCGACGTACATTACGCGCTCTCAAAGATACTAGTAAGGGCTCGCGCGTAACCCAACACGGAGTTTGGTTCCGAGCGAGCACCTTAATCTTATCCTTTATTTCCTTCATACTCCTAAATTGTTGACCTATAGAATATCAGATAACGTGCTTTGAGGTTAATTTGAAACTTTCTAGCTGTATATACATACAAATTATTTTTTTCGGGTGGTTGGTACACTTTAACTCTGAACAAATCATGGGACTTAATTATGCAATTTTCATTTAAAATTTAGATTATTTAGATTCACAAAGATCAAAATTTCAAATACTTTAAAAATGTGTGTAGATTGTTCTCCATGTGGGATTGCCCTAATGATGTTAGGTCTATATATAAATTTCATCACCTCCTCCACATGGTATAGACGGGATAGATTACAGCCAAGAGTGTTAAGGCCTTCTTGAATCCAGGAATATTATATACCCACTGATACTACATGAATGCCTCTATGGAATGTAGTGATATCAATCGCCTTGTAGAGTTCTTACCGCCATATGAAATGAAGACATCATACGAATACAAGTACTAGAGGGCCTAAATAACATTCACATTTCGGTGCTTATCTTTTAATATTCTCACGTGAATGACGTGATATATCCGAACATTACTAGTATACTACAGTCCCAATTAAATGACATTGTATACGTTTATTACTAGCGGATTAGGGACGGGGCCGTGGGGCATAACCGGCATGTGCCCCCTTTGCAAACCAATATCGCATACCATAAGTACACACACACAAAAAAAAGGAACAACAACAACAACAAAAACAACAACAACAACAACAACAACAACAAACAAACAAACAAACAAACAAAATCAATTTTTGACTCAAATTCAAAATTTTGGACTCAAAAGAAACCTGACCTTATATCCTTCCCTTTTTTGTTAGAAATTTTAAGGAAATTTGCCTCGGAAAAACTATACTTCAGGACAGCTAAGTATCGCTAAGACATCCACATGTATATCTACCCCAAGGTCAACTACTTACTTAGACAACCACTTCCCCTTGGACCATATAGGACAAGTCCCCGTGAGAAAACTGCCTTGGGATGAATAAGCATTGGAGGAACATCCACTTCAAACTATTGCAAGACATATTCTGTATGGAATTTTTGTACAGAGTTAACGCCCTTCTGGTCCCAAACAGTTCTTCATCATCCCTAACTCACATCTCCCAGTTTCCCTGTTCAGATACCAAGACGTTGCAATGCTTCTAAATAATTGTAATCATCATAGGCGTAAGAGATGGAGGGGGTGGGTGCTGCAGCTCCTCCCCCCCCCCCCCCGGATTTTTAAAGTGTTGATATTCGGGCAACCACCATCTCATGTTCGTGCCCGAATATCCTGGTATTTGGCAATGATGTGCCACAATATGTCATTTCTGTACATTGTCATTTCAAAAAGGTGTAAGAATTTTTGCTCGCTAGCTCGCAACATTTAGAAACTCGAAAGCAGATATTCGGGCATATGGCACCAGCCACCCCTCTCGAAAATGGGCCTGTATACCTATGGTAATCATATGAAGAGTAAACTTACAAAATGACAAAAACATTTCCATATGAATGGGTCTGTTTTGCCTTGTTTTCAGTCTCCCACCCTTTCTTCTTTGATTAACCAAATATGTTAGTATCAAGGACTTTGTAAGGGGGGGGGGGGGGGTGGGGATGATATACTCACATTCCACAAATTTGTTGACAAGCAAAAAACAGAAAGGTTATGAAATTTTGGGGTGCCTTTTACTTAAAAATCATCTGACAAGTGAAAAAAATTTGAACAGGGCATCCCATTTTACCCCTTGCTAATTTACTTCAAAAAAATGTCTGACAAGCGAAATGATAAAAAGGGAGAGGGCCTGAATCCCTGTAACCCCCTTTCCGGATCCATCTATTACTTTGAAAACTTCAGGTTTAGCCTCCAGAGGAAAGTTTGTGCTGCTAGAAAATATATAATCCTATATTTCTGTTTGTATGGAGTTAACTACATTCCTTGGATCACCCTTTCAGCTCATAGAACAGAAAAATAGATTTCCAAATTAATTTGAAACATTGGGTATACTTTGTATACATGTATCTTCATCTGAGCCAAAATTATTGTTATCCATACAATATCAGTATGGTTGCCTCATGAGCTCTTAAAAGTGTTGATTATCATATAACTGTATAATTTTTTCTTTGATGTTACACGTAGAGGGGCTAGATAATGCTTGTTTATAAATACATTATTATTATTATTATTATTATTATTATTATTATTATTATTATTGCAACCAACAAAGGACTATAAATGACATTCTGAGATAAATAAGTAAAATTTGTATATAAACATAAAAAACTTTTATTATCTTGTAAAACTGTACAATTATCAAGGCATCAATCACCAACAACAAAAATAAACTTGATCCTAAAGTGTTAACTATCAACTTTACAAAATTAAAGAAATGGATTTTTTACCAGTCAAAAATAACATTCAGCCAATCAATAAGAGATATACCAAATTGAAAGTTAGTGGATGAAAATGGAAAACATAGGCTTTATCTGTGCGTGTTTTGCATATACATGTACTTCTATTTGCCTCAAACTTTCTCTGTCATAAAAAAGCAAAGACAATATAATATCAATGCAAATCTATAAAGTAAATCAAATGAGTAAAGCCTATTTACCCAGTACTTAGAATTGTATCACAAATTGCACACATTTCAGTGAGATGTTGCACCACCTGTAACATAATTATACATCAAATCATGTTAGAAAAAGTGAATACTGTATTTAGTATGTCCACAACTTGTGGCAGAAAACTACATACAAGTATTACTGAATAAAAATACAATATTTTTCTGATGTGCCTCCAGCAATTTGCACTAGAATAACTCTGTAACATAAGTACACCTTTAACCAACTGAAGAAGCCTGGAAATTAAAGCTCACAGACAGTCTCGGTAGCAAAAACATACTGGCAAGAAACTTATCTAACATAGTCACATACTATTCTCCTTTTATCACAAGACACATGTACGAGATTATTTAACATTCCATTCACGATTTCAAACCAATTTTAGTGTAAATATCTGTAAGAAACGCTTGGTAACGGCTTTTCACTGCCTCACGCTAAGACATCCACCCGAAAGTTCCCCGCACAATAAACCCAGCGCTTCGCACTATGTGTAGCGTATTCTAGAACACACAGCAATCCCCATGTGCGTAATGTGTGTGGCAGTTGTTTGAATTTACATCCCCTCTTTTTTGGGCCAGGGATTTTTATTACTTTTCACCTCTCATTCGATAAATATTTCACTTGAGGAAAAAACTTCACAGCATCTTAGTTATGTTAGTACCCTGCTATTAATTAAGTAAAATCAAAGAAATCTCACAAAAAGTTTTTGAGAGCTTCCCAAAACTATCTTCTGCCTTTAAAGAACAAGTCAAGTTTAACCCTGAAAGGGTTGGGGGGGGGGGGGGGGTGCAGAATTCACCCCTTTGGATGCATGCCACGATGTGTTCGAGGATATTTTTTTGTGCCTCGAGATTTCATGACTTTAACCCTAAAAGGGCCGGGAGATTTTGGCTATGCCACAACTGGGGGGGGGGTGGAATCCACCCCCCCTGAGATCTCGACCGTCAACCGCGCGATTGCGCCGAAAATCGGCACGCACGTCGTCCACAATGTAATCTACAAAACTGTGTAGTTAAATACTGCGAAATAATTTCACATTAATTAATTATGCTAATTTATGCATGAAATCAAAATTTTGCTCTAAATCATTAAATAATGCTCAAAAAGTGCTAATTTTTGGTCTAGACAATCTTTCCAGTATTCTTAGCAAATATACTTGAAAAAATTTGGTATCAAAATTGATTTCTTATGTATTTTATTGTATTTCAAATTTCTTATGTATTTCTTTGTTTTTTTTACCTTTTGTTTTTTATTGTTTTTTGGATGAAATTTGTCGGGGACTTTTTTGCGATCATAAACAGCATAAAATAAATTAATTTTAATCAGTAAATGTGAAAATATTCATAGATTTCTAAATTTTGGCTGAAAACACATTTTGTATTGAAATTATACATGAAATCACGTTTTTGAGCAATTTTTGGTACGAAATGTCGAGTAACTTCGTAACCGCATGCCCGGACATCGCGAATTTGGTCTCAAAAGATGCGTGAGATTCGAAAGAAAAAAGTCATGAAACGCCGCGGCGACTGCTTTGCGCGTTGCGGACATATCGCGAGAAACGTCGAGGGGGGGTGGATTCCACCCCCCCCCCCCCCCCGCCCTTTTAGGGTTAAAGAGAGAGAGAAAGTTGAGTTCTGGGAAAGGCAAAAAATAATTTGTGAGTTTTCTCATTCTTTTTATGTTTGTTTGGAAGATTATCATAGTAGATATGTCCCCTGAAAAGGATTGCTCTTCAAATGCCCTCACATTCAAAATATGACAAGAAACGGCTGAAATGTTCCGGCCAAACGTTTGTCTTTAGTCCCATCTACATATTTCTGTGTGCAGTGCATGTGACTCTCAGCAGGACTGAGTCAATTTCTTATCATTTTGGTGATTCCAAGACATTACAACTTACAGCATACACCAATTCTTATGTGCTATATCATAAACCTTTCCCAATTGCTTTGAGACAGTTTCTTTCACAATTCAATCTCATGACCAGAACTCAACTTTATCTTTAACCCTTAACCCTAAGGTACCTTTTTATACCAAACGGGTAGCAAGCAGCGATATGTATTATGCAAAATGCAGAATTGTCAATCCGTGAATATGTGAATAATTAATATGAGCTAATTCCCAAACTCAAACTGTTTTACATATAGATGTGAAATTCCATGGTCATATTCATCATATGATGCTCTATCTGTATGCTAAGTTTCAGTTTGCCGAGAGAGCACCAAATAACCAAGCTCTTTAGGGTTAATAGTTTGTTGATACTCTATCCCCCCAAGTGCTATGCCTAACTGTATCTTTTTGTTCTAAATTGATTACTGATGCACACAGATTTTATGACCTTGCTTTGCCAAACATTGAAAATCTATTAATTTCAACTTTATACTTTTGAAAAGCTTTCTGAAGAAATATCATGAAACTCACTCCAAATAAATTATATATATTAAACTTTACAATGTGCAAACTTCAGCTTGATACAACTTTCAAATTTTGAATAATTACTGATCACAAGATTAAAATGGTACTACTAACCCAAGTAGTATTTGTATGGGTATCCTGTCGTAGAGGTTCAAATCTCCTTAGTCTATTCAATATTGAAAGCATCTAAATGGTAGTCTTGCTGAAGCATCAGTGACATTGAAGCAATGAGCACTATACATAACTTTTAGCAAGACATTACAGTAGACTGACAGCCCGCGAGACAAGAGGGTCCATGAGACCAACGGCCGAAATGGAAATCCACGAGCCAAACAAAACAAAGAAATACATAAGAAAATACAGAAAGGTAAAAAGTTTTAAAGGTCCAGGAAAACGAGGCCCACACTACTGAAAAACAAAGAAATACACAAGGAAATATAGAAAAATGCCTGTCTCAGGGGCTATTGGTCTTGAGAGCCCCCCCCCCCCCAAAAAAAAAAGTTGTCACAAGTCCAACAGACCAAGACCATGACTGTCGGTCCATGGGCCTTGGGTCTCATTGGATGGAGTCTTAATAACCCCTTAACAGAATTTTACTTAACATTTCATACTGAATATTGAAAAGGTACAAGATCCATTTAGATCAGCCAACATGATGGACATGACACAGTGGTTGTGTACATTCGCTTGCATAACCTACAGAAATTCTTACAAATATTGACAGGTATATTTCAAAATTCTGCACCAAAACTTTTACTTTCGAAACTGGAATGACACTTGTGGTAATAAACATTTCATTGCCTAATTCTTATCTGATAATAACTGTAAAAGAGTTAATTTTCATACTCATTTGTACATTTTTAATATGCTTTGAACAAGTGCTAACTCATATATGTTATGCATCAGTTTGAAAGTGACTAGAAATATTGAGCAGAGTTTATGACAATTACTGCTTTTATAGTATTGCAATAAAATTTACATAATAATGAATGGCTAACTCCTTTGTTCTCAAGTGGTTACTGTACATCGTCACAATGTCACTATTCGATATCAAAGATCACACACTTTATGCCATAGAGCATATAAATATATCGTTTGACAAAGTTTCTACAAACTGGTGTAAACATGTATTGTCAGGCAAGTCTTAGCCACATCCACAAGTCATGTATGATAATGCCCTACACAGAGTATATACACATCAAATGTTAATAGTTCTTTTAAACGGCCCCCGCAATCAAAACGGGCTTAAAATTGAAAAAAATACATGTAAAAGAGTTTTCATGGAGATTCTGAATAATGACAATGATTTTTCTTGGAAATCATCAATAATTCTGGAATCTAGCTTTAAAAATGACGACTCAGAAGGCTGTATTACGCAATAGGATTTGACGTCACTGCAGGAGAAAACATTGCAGGTACGCCACTCAGCGCATCCAAAGTATACCGATAACACTTGTGTCTAAAGAATTTTTTCCTTGGTTATGGAAGAATTTCATCGTGAAAGAAAAGGAGAAATGACTGAAGAAGACAATGAGAGCGACAAAGAGGTTGCAAGTGATTTCAATGATCAATCGGACAGTGAAGGACTTCAGGAAGAATTTGAAGAAGTAAATTTCCCTGCACTTGTCACTCACTAGGCCCTTGCCTATGTGGGACTGTGTCAAACATTCACTGTTGCAGTAGTCCAAAACAGACAACAAAATTGCTCTAAGCAAGATTTTATTTTCTTAAATTTGCGAGATTACCTGATTCAGGGACTCTTCAGCTCTCACTATGCTACAAATTTGAGGTTTCAGAGTTGACAGTGAAATTTTAAATACTTGTAATTATATTCCTCTCATGTATGAATGACCTAGAATCATGGACCATAGCCTGCTAATACACACAAAACCTATTGAAGCCTATTCACCCGTAATTTAAGCTATTTTGCAGTACAAGCTTATCTTCAGATAAGCTTGTACACGTATAGTGGCATCTGTCATAAATAAGAAAATTGACCACAGTAACAAAAAACCCTATCAGTGGGCAAGATTCATCCATTTCAACGTACGGTGAACCTTTCAAACCACCTGCGAAGTTTCCTAAATTCTTCCTCTTCCAGCCCATCCGACATTTTACCATTCATATTTTTCTCTTTCAGGCCATATTGGATACATCAGGCAAATCCTGAACTACCAACACCTCTCTAAACTGCTAAAAGGCAAGACATTAGTCTACATTTGACACACTCCACCCATGTGAGATTATAAATGGGCATTTTTCCTTGACATTCACACTAGGTTGATATTGGTTGCAGGAGCTAAAGCACTGCTGCAATAACTTCCAAAGCGCTTTGAAAGCACATACAGATGTTATATCATAATGTGATTTAAGCTATAAAAAAAAAAGAAAGAAAATTCATCATCATGTGTGCATGATCCAAGGATTTGGCCTCATCTGTCTGAGACATTCAATATTTCTATAATCACTGCTACCTATTACTATCTCTGCATGTTTTAGATTGTATTTCTCATTGTATATTTTTGTATAAACTTGAAGCTTAGATCAGAAAAATTAATGACGCAAGAAAAATCTCTTGCCTTTCGCAGAATGATCTTCACAAAGTTTGAACAAAAAGTTGGCTGCGATTTCTCTTCCACTTGAATCACTGAAGCTTCTAATATGAATGAAATTCATACAAAATATGATTGAAAATCATAATCTATAAATGTTTTTTCCTAGAAACAGGCAATCTCACAATCATTAGAATCTTATACTGCATAATCTAGGCTGTTTTCTCTAGCAAAAAAAAGTTTTTTAAAAATCCTTAAACAATGTAATATTGTTCTTTGATGCTTTCAAACATGATAAAAATATGAAGATCACCAACAAATATACCTTATCTTTTCAAAGTGTTTCAGCAGGTGATCGTGGATCACAAAACACTTTATATTGATTTTAATGAAAGTCTTTCATCGTCAGATCCAACAGCAATCATCCTAGCCATTAAGAACTCTAAATTAAATCAGTAAATTTAAGAAAACTGTATCAGAATAAGGCCCTGTGCACACGCGACGTTATTTCACTACCATCTCAAACTGATTGTTCAATTCATGCCACATTAAGTAGTGAAGAATAGGCCCTTACAGGTAATGACGAGTGAATTGTCACATAACTGTACTGTATGCACTCATTTGTTTGTGTATATGTGACCAGGCACCACAAAACCACCAAAAAGTCGCACTGTGTGATTTTCAGTTAGAGCTCAATCAATGTGTTTTGGGTTGGCATGGTCAAATTTTAGTTTTGGGTATTTCCTGAAAGAGTATACTTTTTTCTAAGTAGTCTAAAAATTTGGAGGCACCAAACAATCTAAAAGTGGTATTTTTGACAGTTTTTTTATTAGACTTACCATAATGTCACCAGTCGTGGAGGGGTTTGACAGTTTTAGATTCATAATTTTTAGAAAATACCACGGTTGTTGAGGAATCACCCACCATTCAATGCCGAAAATGCTAGTGAATAAAATCCTCCTGAAATATTGCATCTTGCTTCTACGGCGCGAACGCTACTGTGGCGCTTCTGCGGGGCTTCTGCTGCTCCAGTGTTGCCGCACCCTTCACAAATGATATTGCGAAGGAATGATTAATCTAAGATAAATCCCTCTGTTGTAAAAATATTCACTCAGTACACGGCACGCTACTTAAACCATACGCTGGAAGCTATCTGACTATCGCGTTGTCTTTGGGGAATTGTGTATGCGCACTAGTATAATGCGCTTGTCGGGATCCTACGTCATGATTTGTGTGTTGTAGGAATGGCGCGTCAAGACTGGAGAATAGGCATTCTCTGCAAGACAGCTAACTTTGAAGAAAGATAATCCATATTTCCAAAGTATTTTTCATGCAAAAAAATTGTTTGGCCAACATCTATGGAACTTAAGCTCTGTTACATCGAAAACAGAAAATATGGTACATATCATTTATTTTGTTTCAGTCTGCTAAAGAGGAAGTTCTTGTTTTACAAAAAAAAAATAGAACATAAAAAAGCCCCTTGGATAATTCTCTTTGGAAACAAACTTTTCCTGCCATCATTTTTTGCGCGATCGGCAGCGAGCAAAACGCTGCGTAGTTGTTCCTCATTTATTTTGGTAAAATATCTGCTAGTCAATCGCACCGTTCATTTCGCTCCGGTAAGACTAGGGCAGTTGACACAGGGCGTTGCAGCAATGAAGCTGTATTACAAGGGCGCACCACGACTGGTACCATTATGGTATATGTGTCTTCTCTGGATTTTGTCGTATAAATTTCTTTTTTACGACCCTGAATACTTGTCTCATTTTGATCTCCCATAACTTTTAAACAGAGTAAGTTCTTCAATTGATACTTGTGCAATATGATGAACAGGATGTGCCTAATTAGTATGCCAAGTTTTAGGACAATCTGATAATCCCTTCATAGAAATTTTTATTGAGTTCTAATCCTCCTTTTGTCACCTTAGCACAACACCTTGCAAGTCAGAGTGCTTCAATAGACTGCAAACTTTAAACCCTTATTTCTCAGAAGTAACATTCCGAGGGACTCTGCATTTTACTCTTTGTATAGTGTGTTAGGAACATCCAATGCTAGTGAGTTATATATCATTTTAAAGCTGAGAATCTCCTCTTTCAGAATCAGACCAATAACTGAAAACTCATATCTGGCGACTTTTTGGTGGTTTTGTGGTGCCTGGTCACATATTGTTTAATACGCCAGTTTTCCATCGAAGGTGGATTTTTCGGACAAATCCAAAACCTTGCAATAAGCCATCGCAGCTGAATTCAAGGGATAGCATCTGTGGCTAGAGAGATTGTGCCTGGACATCTGTGCATTTATTTGCCTAGATGTCTTCGAATGGCACCCTTGAAATAACGCCCCATGTGCACCATGCCTAATGCAAAAACCATGATAAGTTTCTACACAACATACTGAGAGGAATTTCTCTCTCTTAGAAAAAAAAACAACAACCTTGGCAAACTTTCAACCTTAATGCACCAGGAGGAGGGGAGGGGGTACAAATTTTTTTTCCTACACCATGGCACATTATGCCTTCTTTCTTTCAAGTATTGTGCTTATTTTGAAATCAATTCTATTGAAATCGGGCATACCGTTACAGAGTCATGTGACCTCTGTTACCCCAAAATCCAATTCAAATTCAACTTTTATTCAATTGTCCGTCATAGTGGAGTAGCCAGCATAGGGTGGTGCTGGCAGAGGCCCTACCTCCTTTTTGAAGGCCAACAAATAGAAAAAACAAAAAAAGGTCAATACAACTTGCTAACTTGCTTAGGGTCCACAACAAATGCAGCCCAGGAACAATCTGCCCCCCTCAAATATGAGAGGATTCCTGCCCCAATTGATCAAATTTCTAGATATGCTATTGGGTGCTACCTATCCGTTCAGTCAACATCCCTCAACTGCCGAGACCAACGTCTGTATCACTCCTTGGTGACAGAATTGTTGTCTCCTCAAAAGCCTTGTCAAACTCATCTCCTGATACATCTGATACGCTATGAGAATCAACCGACTCCTCAATCTGACTCCTTCAATTTCTAGACACACCCCTGAGTCCAGCCTATCTGTTCATACTCCTCATGTTACACAAAGCACTCTTTCAACCGCTGAGACCAACGTCTGTATCGCTCCTTGATGACAGGGTTGGTATCTCCTCAAAAGCTTTGTCAAACTCATCTCCTGATACATCTGATCCATCATCATCGTCCTCTGATACGCTTTGAGAATCAACCGACTCTTCCATCCCAGGTTCAGGAAGTCTATATGAAGTCTTCTTTGGAGCTATCAATCAAAGCAGAAACATATAGTTTAGTCAAATCATAAACATATTACATTAACATCTTTCATAAAGTCAAAGTTCATCTAAACATGAAAATTGAGCTAGTTTCTACACAATATAAACACTGAATATATACTATCACCTAGTTTGAAGTTCATATTTCAATTGGTTTTTGAGAAATTTTGATAACAAGGCTAAAAACCAGAAATTTCATGGAAATTGACCTCCATGACCTTTGACGTTTGACCTAATTATCCCAAAATCTAATCAGATCGTCTTCCTATAGTGATATATACTATCACCAAGTCTCAAGTTCATACCTCAAATGGTTTATGAAAATTGCTCTCCTCTCAAAATGTTTGATTGATTTTACTTACAACATGGTTTCTTTCTCTTTGAGTTTTGAGCATCGATATCATCATTATCCTGCCATCTCTCAAAGTCTACACTGATGTAAGGTATCTGATGAAAGGAATGGACAGAATAAAGGATTAATGGTAAACCCTAGGGACAAAATGTACAGGGAGAATAAAGAAAGGGAAATTCTCTTTTTGTTCATGAAGGAATGAATATTTAAATGATTATATTCCCTACATAGACCTGTAACATCAAAAAGAAAATCAAATTAAAAAAAAACTGATGTGTAAATTCTTCACTGCAAGAAAAAGAGATAAATTTCAGTTAAATTCACTGATTTTTCTTTCCCATTGAAATTACCGTCTAACCAACAGGAATAATGTGTATAGGCTTTTTAACCCGTTGAATACTAAGCTCCAGATAATTTGGGCAGGACTCTATAGAAAATAAAAACTATATCCATTGGGTTAAATCCCATCCTGCCCAAGAATGTAAGTATTCAACAATGCGTTTTGACTAAGAATGGCTGTACTCTCCTTCCCAAAAAAGAAAGAGGCCTGTCCATTGTGAGGTTTATTCCTATGAAAAAATATTGCACACCCAATTCACTTCGAAACACAGCACTGTAAGATAAACTTAACTCTTGAAAATTCATTTATGAGCATTATTCAACAACTTGGTGGAACTGAAGGGGTAAGAACTCATGTAGAAAAGGAAAAAAAAAACCCCAAAACAACTGACCTTTGCTTTGGTTTGTGTGAGTCTGGTCCATTTGATTCCAATGCTCTCTTTATAGAGTGTGATTAGAAACTCTCTCCCTGCTGATACCATGGTGAAGTTACTGCTGTCAACTCGGCTAAACAGATCCAACTCAAATTCATACTCAACGTTGTCTAAGATTGCACTGTCAAATGAAAGAAGGGCGTAAAGATAGTCAATGGATCTGCAAATTATGTCAAAGTCTCATTCCATCTTCATCTAATTATTTACTTGTTGTATTGTATTCTATACAGTCATTTGTAAGATAGATTTTTCATTATTCTATATCCTCAAGGTTGGGGGGGGGGGGAAGGGATCATTTTCACCCCCTTTACAAAATCCAGGACTGCTGCACAACTACTTAAAGGGAAGTCCAACCTTAATAGCAAGTTGCTTTGAAAGAAAGAGGAAAAATCAGAGAAGCAGATTGGTCAAAGTTTGAACGAAATCGGACAAGCAATGAGAAAGTTATGAATTTTTGAAAGTTGTAATCACTATGCTTATGGGAATTTCAAATTGGCCGAATAGGTAATGTCACTGTGATGTAACTGTGGACAACTCCCCCATTCGCTCTAACACACAAAATGATTAAAATGTCACTTTTTTCAAAATGCATTACTCAATAGGATCTTTTCGTTCATGAAGACCTATAACAATAAGCTATCTCCAATATATTTTTAGTACAGCCCCGAGGGTAAAAGCCCCTCGAAGAAAATCGCAAATTAATATTTTTGTGCACGACAAATGGGAGAGTTGTCCACAAAAATGTCACAATTGACTCACCAAATTGCCAATTTGAGATTCGCATAGATGTAGTGATCTCATTTTTCAAACATCCATAACTTTCTTAATCCTTGTCCGATTTCTCTCAAACTTTCACCATCCTGTTTTTCTTATTTTTCTGCTTTCACACAAATCATCTTATTACCAAGGTTGGATTGCCCTTTAAGAGTGCAACTGCTACAGACTGCAATATACCTGTTGGGGACAGACCTAGTTTGTGAAAATTGGACAATCCATTAAGAGGTCACATGTCAGACCAAACAGGGTCAGTTAATGGCAGTGCAGTGATTAGATTAACAGATTTCTGTAAACTAACAAGAAATCTCAACTGTCTACGAGCTATCCAGTTTGGTATATATTGCAGTAATATCTGCAGTAACAGTAATAAATAGAATGTATGCCATGAATTATATCAATCGCTATTCTTAGTATTGTAGCTGCATTGTAATGTAAAGTAATAGAAATGTATTTTCACACAGTTTCATCTTAATTCTTTCATTTTTATGTTAGTACATATAAAGCGCACTGAAATGTATAATGTGCTACATAAATGTAACATATCATTATTGTAATTATTAAATTGCTCACTCCTTTGAAGAGAATGAATTTACGAGTGATTTTGTGTATAAAAAGAGATCTTGCAAAAACAGTACAATACTAGGCATAGCTGATAATACTAAATTTCAGTATTTCTTACAATGTACAAAATGTCAGCAGCATATACATACCTGAAAGAAATACTGCTTGTGGTGACGTTGACTACTGGGTCTTTGACATTTTGTAACTGAACACTTAGAAGAAGCGAGTTAGCATGCTGAGACCATAGTATCTTAGGATGACATCTGTTTCAGAGAACAATGGGAGAGAAAACCTTTAAGGTATATACTGAAATTAAATTTTACTGAAAAGCAAAACACACAACATGGGACGAGGGCTCAACACGTGGTCGGGATGACTAGCTCATTTCTCGGTGGCCTGACATTGCTCCTGCGACAACAAGCCAGTTCGTAACTACAATTTGCGCATGGAGCAGATAAAGGTCATTTGTACCGAGTACAACTGACCTTTATACGCTGTCATAGTGTGTAGGCACAATGATGCATGCACCAGTACTTAGGTTTGATGGTTTATTTTACCTGACTGCTAAGAAAGCATGTGTATGCTTGTAAGTAAGCAACCAGGGGACCAACAGCTTTCAGTCCTCTCAGAGGGACTTGGTAATGAAGATTAATGCCTTACAAAAGGGCACTAGCACATCCACTTGGTTTCGAACCCGGGTCCTCCAGTTATGAGACCACTGCTCTACCACTAAGCCATGGCGCCGGTACGATTTTAGATGTTTAGTGAGTTCAGCAATAGTGATGCGCGTGCGCCTAAAAATTGGGGTCATTTGAGGGTCATTTGTAGCAAGTACGAACTGACTTATTGCTCCAGGCTCTATCTTGTCAAAGATATAGGGTTAGGGTAAGGGTTGCAATTTGGTTCAAGTAAGGTTTAGGGTTAGGGTTATGTGAAGGTATAGTACTTGGTCCATGGCTAAAGCTAGGAATTGGATTAGTGTAGGATCATTGACCTCAGACCAATTGTTGCTGGAGCATGTATCATACAACCTAATTCCCTAATATTAATTTGTTTATTACTCAGAGTAAGTTGGGTTTTTTTCCTGTGAAATAGTAAGTTCTATTATACCCAGACCTCAGGGTAACCATTAACCTGTAATGTACATAAGGACAACACATACAATATCATAATGCATCTGGCACCTTCTTCAGTGTCAAAAAAGCATAAAAAGTTATTTCCATCAACTTATGACAATAACAAATAATGCAATACAGCTGCAGGAAATGAATTACATGTACTTACTTTTTGATCTCCACTTCATCTTCCTCTAGAAGAGGCATGTCATCAAAGTCATCCTCCAACAAATGGCTTGCATCACCCCCACCATCGAATGGAACTGTCTGAATACTGTCTTTCGATTGGGGAATGGGATGCGATTTAGGGATGGTCCACTCAGTTTGGGGAAGAGCTCTCTGGCTCTGTGCAAGGGATGCTTCATCAATTTCATGCTGGTCAATCATGTCCAGTAGAGGGAGACATTCATCCTTGGTCTGAGTACTGAGATTCTGTGATATAAGACAGCTGGAAAAATAAAATGGAGGGGAAAATTAATCCAAATGTATCAAAATAAATCATCTCCACTGCTATTAAAGGGAGAATTCATGATGTCTTTGACGAACATAACATATACATTTTCACTTAGACCTGCCTCTTCACATCTCTGTATCACATCTCCCAGAAAAAGGGTGATTGCAACTTTCCAAAGCTCTTTGATAGTGCATAGACATGTTTCATCCAAATGATATGCTATGAATGAACTGAATATCATCAATGTTATTATTACTATTGTTGTTGTTGTTATTATTATTATTATTATTATTTACCCTGATAGACAAGGTATCAAATCTTGATCAATCATCATCTGTCTAGCTTCATGGTCTTCACCCAAGCTCTTCAAGAACAAGGCTGTCTGCTCTACGACCTGGATTCAATACAAACAAATGTGTTAATCACGTATTAAACAAAGCTCTTTAAGAATGACGCTGTCTGAACCAGGATACAAAAGAAAATAATGCTATAAGCACAATTATAAGGCCGGATTCATGAAATGGTTTTATCACATGGGATTTATCTTAAATCATAGTTTACATCTCCATAAAGCAGAGTACAATGTGTCCTCAAGTCCAGTTAACAGGAAATACAGAAAATACCATGATTCAGAGCACAGTTCAAATGTAAACCTCCTTCGTAAATTTGAGCCTAAGGGTCGTCATAGAATATAGTGAATATTCAGAATGTTTTATTAAATCAATAGTTCCATACAGAATAGAGTGACTTCTTACCTTGTCCTCTCTCATAGTCCACAAGATATTACAAGCTGCCTCTAAGCCACCATACAGGTACATGTCATCACGATTCCTACAAAGAAGACATGGGAATAATCAAATCAATGCTTTAACTCATTCTTTGCTGTGGGCGTCAAATCCTGCTCAAGAATCTGAACGTCAATGTGAATGGACTAAGAATGGCTTCAGTTTTTTTCATGAAACAGAAACATGTACCTTCATTGTGAAGTTTATTCCCACAGGAGATATGTTTGCCTAATATAACAATGAAACAAAGCATTGTAGGTTGAAACTGAACTCTAAAAAGTTCATTTATGTCATTCAATCCAAGACTTAGTTACACACATATAGAAGGCACCGACATTCCATCCAATATTGAATACAAAATGTGCAAAATCAATCTGAAAGCTTTTTAATTCATCTTTCTCTGGTGGTGTACACTAGTAATCAGTATAAAGTTCATTACTCAAAAGGTTTTCAAGATCTAGTCCACTCGCTGACCCAAATGGGTATGCATACTAGTAACAGTTCTTGAGATACTGTAAGCCATTATTTCCACAAGTGTTACATATCTGCGAATTTCGCAAATTGTTGATTCCTAACCATTTGAAAGTCTTACACAGTTATGGAGGTCACTTTAATAATAATAATAATAATAATAATAATAATAATTGGATTTATATAGCGCCTTTTCCAGAGGATACAAGGCGCTGTCACTTAAAGTCTATTCAAGTAAATTAAGAATTGTATAAGTTTTTAGATGTTTCTTGAAGATGTCAAGTGATGTGCTATTACGGAGAAATGCGGGGAGTCTGTTCCAAAGTTGTGGAGCAAGTGACTGAAAGGACTTGAAGCCAGCCTGTTTTCGGGATTTTGGAATGACATAGGAAGGAGCAGAGGTAGAACGAAGAGAATATGATGTTCTCTGTTGCTGAAAGAGTGAGGAGATGTATTGAGGAAGTGTGGTTGACAGTGATTTGTAAGTCTGAACCAGTATACAGTATTGTATTCTCTTAGAAACGGGAAGCCAGTGAAGTTCATTGAGTAGTGGAGTGACGTGGGACCATTTTGGTTTTTGACATATTAGACGAGCACACTTATTCTGAAGTCGTTGAAGTCTGCCCAGGTCCTGTTTACTGATGCCCCCAAGCAAACATCCACCTTACATCAATTTTTATCACTTTGGTGATTGGTCCCTTGCAACAAATAAGATCTTCAAACATGAATAGTAAACTCTTTATAGTCAAGGATTGTAATTCCGAACAGATTGTATTACCGAACGTGTACAGTTAAGCGCCTAAAATGGGTTTTCATACGCGTGGGATTACACGCATGAAAACCACACTATTGAAACAGAGGTTGTGTCTTTTCCCATAGGTTTCACACGTTTGGAAATACAGTACGCCGCGTCGTTGGGAAGGGGTTCACTCGGAAGGGAATATCGTATTAAACCTACGTTGTCTTTTTAAAATTCTATCAGCTTCTTTTTCTGTAGGACTTTGAGCATTCATTATGTAAGCTTGACAGATATTCGTTTGATATTTTATTTGCTATCGTTGATTTTCTGAAAAGTGTTCGGACACTGGATGCACTACCATACATCAATTACATACCTTTGATTTTTTGCCAAGTCTGAAAGGACAGCTAGCACATGGGGAAGCTTGTTGACGTCCTCTGCCTCACTGATGATGGTACATAGAGATGAAATGACGTCTGATGGTATTGTATCTCGAACACTGTGGTATAAATCAGATAGCACTCATGATACACATGTTCACCTATTCTTCTACAAGAAATTGCAATACAATGTACATTATATCAGTGTTTCATGAAGCATAACTGTAGAGTACATGTACATGAATATGTGTAAAAGCAATTATAGCTGTGCATGTATATCAGTCATATACTTCTACAAAATTAAATGAAAACATCTAATTCATTTCTATTTTATTGGAGAATATCCCTCCACCTAATTGGCTGAAGGAGGGGGGGGGGGGGGGGGGGGGGTTATCACTTGTCAAATACATCTACAAAATTTCAAATTCAGTTTTTCCTTTACATTCACAACAATTCCAAACAAACAGTTTGGTAAGGAAGCACCAATTTTGTTCAATGAAACTACAAAAATTAGCATCTTTCTGTTAAATTTTATGAATAATTGACAAAAAGGAATGGAAAATATTACCATCTACATGTAGATGTACAACTACACATCCGATGACATTAGTGAATATACATTTTGCTTTTATATTCTTAACTTTCTCTAAAAAAAATTGAATAAGGGCAATAATGTCTTACACATCATTGTAGAAGAGAATGTTTCTCAGAGTGTCACAGACATTCTTTATCACTAAACTGCTGTTCTCCAAGTCTAGCAGATGATGCAGGATTTCAATTCCCCTAGCAGCCAAGAACAGGTCTCTGGTCCTGCAAGAAAATTAGCATATATAAAAAATAATAATAGCCCAATATTGGACAAGGCATTAAAGAGGCAAGCCATAGATAGATCGATTACAAAACAATATCAATCAATGAATTATTTCAATAACTTTCGACAATTACCATCAAATATACACACATTTAATTTGACATTGCTTGGGTATTCACACAATAACAGATGCTACAAAGATCACTGAATGTACAAGTATATTACACTTTTGCACCTATAAGGTCTTACTTAATGTGCAAAAAAAATATGAAGGTAAAAAGATCTGCCCATGGGAGGGAAAATTCTCAAACAATTTTCTTCTTCCAAACCACAATTGAAGGCCTTCAGCTTGCTCATAGACATGCTCTGAGAAAACCCAAATGGAACGATGTCCTACCAGCTTGGATGGGAATTTTTTGCTGCTTGTGAGATTCATACATGTACATGCATTAAACTGGAACTCTAATGATTTCTGGGTGAGCGGATTATGACATACATGTATTACGCATAAAAACATGTTTTAATGTCACATCTAGAATACTCTCTGGTAATGTGTCCTCAAGGAAGACCGGCAGTACATACTATGTCTAGCACTTGTCAACTCATGTTTTGTAGTACAAAAAACATGATTCAAATGACCAGCTAGCCAAAATTAATGTGCTACATGTATATGACATGTAGTATTATGAATTTTGCATGACAAATCAAGCTTTTTTGTTGCGTTTAGATATGAAGTAAGCTTGATAAACACTTTTTCCCTTGACATAACATGAACCAAATTAGACAGACCAAAGGAAATAAATTACTGTCTACTGACAATGTTAACACTTGTACAGTAGCAAAAGTGAAAAAGGAAAACAAAGCTATGTTCTATCTTACCTTCCTATCTGGATGTACAAAACATGCTTTGGTAATTAATACATGGTACAAATGACCCTGAAATGACCCCTATTCGTACGCGCACTAGCATTTGTTTTGGTGGACACGCTACTTGTTAAACATGTAAAGTCATTATGGTATGCGCACCGTGGTGCGTACAAAATGACAGCGTACAAAGGTCAATTGTATTCGGTACAATTGACCTTTCTCTGCACATGCGCAAAACTGTAATTACGAACTGGCTTGTTGCTCCATCGTTATCATCCTACACTAATTAAATTCTTAACTTCAACCCTGGACCAAGCACTATACTTAATTATAACCCTAACCTAAATCTCAACTGGCACCCTAACCCTTACCTTAACCCTACATCTTTGACGAAATAAAACCCAGAGCAGTTGTCGTCACAGCACATGTCAAAGCACCTAAATGTACTAAATACAATATAGTTCACTGCTTACCTTTTCTCTGTTGAGATTTCTTGGATGAAGGAGGTGATATCCTCCTTCAAACCTGGATCTGATGTCTGCAAATAAAAGAAAACATGTCAACACAGGAATAGTATAGAAATGTTTTACGGTGTAATATACCCTACACATATCATTATCATTATTATATTTACAAAAAAGGTAAAAGAGACGAATCCTACCTATTAAGACATGTACAACATAATCTTGTGCTACACCTTGAAAAAAAAAAAATTGTTCAAGTAAAGTATAAAGTATGACTATAATTTCTTGTTTTTATTCTGTAATTTGATAATATAAAATATAAATGTATTTGTATTTTTGTTTATCGAACATGACTGATTTACATCAATATTCTGTTCATAAATATATAATAGGATATATCATACATATATATCACAAAATATAGATACAGATATTTTGAGCCTATAACAGAAGTATATCATATATGTCAAATGGAAGTTAAGGAAAATAATACAAAGAAAAATAGGAACAGTGAAATCATTTAGGATAGTACACTAAAGGTATGGTGAGTTAAACATGCATACATATGTATGATACAAAGCTTTGAAATTGAGTCTTTTGTTTCATCTACATGAAATCATAAATATATTAAGTAGGAAGTAATTCTTAATAATAATACATATATCCCCCAAAGTGTGCAGGTCAACATCTAAATAATATAAATCATATACATTTCTACATGGCACTTATCTATGACAATAGATAAGGTAGATATACATGTATATCAGTGAGGGAACTAATAAGAATTATCCATGCAAGGTAACTTTGGAACAGTTTGACTGTTTGGACTGTTTTGAAGTTAAAAAGGTGGATAATTTTGCTTACGCCCTCACTGATGTGAATTATTTGTTTTAGAAAATGTTGATGAGGACCCTCGTAATTTGAAAAATCACCCTCATCTTTAATTCCATAGATCTACTAACAAATTTTAAATCACATTACAATACATGCACAAACCCAAAATGTTTGAGTAATTAGACAACATTAAATTTTTGATGAGGTGCAAAATGAGTGGTGGTGCTGGTCAACAAAAACAAACGCTAAGGTCAACTTGGAAAAGCGCAACTACTTTTGGATGCAATCCCCTTGATTCTAAAGACATATGGGGTGTTCTAAATAAAATGTCTCAAGCTCAAACGGTCCGATATTGCATGAAGTGATTAATGACTAGTAATTAGCAAAGTTGCGTGTTAGGAAAAATGTCTGGTCATATGTGCACTTCCAGCCAATCATTTGATTAGGATCAACATATGACCCTTTTGTAAATATGAATAATTGTGAGAGGTTAACTCTTTCAAACTTAAAGATAAAGTTGAGTTCTGATCCTGCAATTATATTGTGACAGAAACTGTCTCAAATCAATTGGGAAAGGTTAATCACGTGTACAGAGTAATTGGTGTATACTATAAAGTTTTGGAATCATCAAAATGATAAGGAATTAATCCAATCTCACTGACAGCTCATGCACTGCATACAGAAATGGGTACATGGGACTGCACACACATGTGGCATGAATGTTCGGCTCGAAAACTTCAGCTCTTTCTCGTCATATTTTGAATATGAGGGCACTTGAGGAACAATCCTTTTCAGGGGACATTTCTACTATGATGTTCATCAAAACTGACACAAAAGGAATGAGAGAGCTCAGAACTCAACCTTCTCTCTAAAACTCAAAATGAAGAAAAAAATTTAAAAAAATAAAAAATTTGCATTTAAATATACACATTCCGATTAAAAAGGATCATCAACATAAGTGTGGAGATGGCATGCTTTCAAGTTTAACATGTAATATAGTAATGTATTAGTATACGCTATGACAATGCACATTTAGGTGTGAACTATTCAACATAAAAAGAAACACAAATTGCAAGGGGGAAAAAATCCAGTCATATGATAATAATAATACTTATGCATTATAAACTGACTTTCATGAGAGCATTATGGATGCTCTTCAATCCTCCTTCACCTGCTATCTCACGACATATTCTGAAAGAAAAGATCATTAAATACCTATGCAAATTATCAAAGTTAATACATTCAAAACAATTTTTTTTCTTTGTAAATCTAGTATATCATCAAATCAATAATGATGAGTTTACTTAGTCAGCTTTTAAAGCTTTATGTGAGCAAAATAGGTTGGGATTACATTATCTGTCCAGCCAGACAGTTCTCTTTGAAAATACATGGTTCTCTTTTGGGGAATTATTGATTTTTTTTTTCTTGTTGCAAGCACAAAACTATTCATCCCCTTTGACACATTAAGTGCTGGTCAAAATTAAATAACGATAACTGAAAATCACCCTATGTGTATGTAGAACATGAACGGTGCTCAAAGATTTTATGCTAATGAGCCTTCAGCACCAATTATCTGAGATCCAAGACCTTTCTTAAATAGACTGATTTTATTGTTATTGTTATAATATCGTTAGTGCATGTATGTGACCTGCCCATTAAGTTAATTTCTAACTCTCTTCTCTGAGAGCACAACTTTGAACATGTAAAGTAATTTATGGAATCCTTTGGTAAAACAAACACTAAAACAAAAAATTACCGTCATGTATAGAATACACCTGTTGGCCCATATTCTTAAAAAGGCAATTAAATTCAGGCCAGGTTTAAACCCCAACATTAGTACAAAGAGGTAGCTCATCAATTCATGGAGTGCAAAATGCCAATCATCTACAAATCACACAAATTTTGTAACTAAGTGAAAATACAAAAACTAATTCCTTTGAAATTGATTTCTCATTTTCAATTCATAACTTATTTAATTTTGTTTCTTTATTTAGTTAAATTATTACAACAATTTGTATGGAACTTAAAGGTTGACACTTGGCTTTCAATAAATCAGTGCATTAAGTTGAGCACAGGTTTAAATATATTTCATCCCTTTTGCAGACCTAAAATTTGGAATTGTGTGAGTTTGCGATAAATTACAAAAGAACCATAATTGGAAAACTTGTGTAGATGTGAAAAAGACTTTATTTTCTTTTAAAGGGGGTGTAAACTGATGAGAGACCATGTGTCTTTCCACTGGCCTGAATTGGGGCCAATCAGGTTTATCTGCAACTCTTCGGGTGGGCCATACTATTCCTGCAAGTACGTAAATGCAACATGTGCAAAACTGAAAAGTAAGGGTAACTTTGGTCTGTTTCACAAACGCTGACCATGTAGACAGACCTCCCAACATTTGAACATCAAAATTCCTAATGATTTGCGCGGCTCACCAAAATTTGTGTCACGTTGTGAAATGCCTGGCTTATCGAGATATATGCATCATGCAGCTACGCAACACACATCTTGATGTTGGGCACATTTACAAGAGATTACGCGATTGTAACTAAACAAAATTATTTTTTAAACAAGGACCCTCTAACAAAGACGAGGGTTTACACGGATCGAAACAATGACAGCTCAAAGATATCAAATTACACGCCAAGAGATTGAGTGTTACGTCATTCCTAATGTGTAGGTCAAATTAAACAAGTGAATGAGTAAATTACGCAATGCGTAATAAATGTCCCCGCCGGAAGTGCAGATCTGTGGAAATTAACTAGCCTGAACCTTAAAACTTCAGTGAAAAACTTTAGTGAATAAAATAATAATGTTACTGCATGCAAAAGAAGAGAATACCAACAATGCATGTATACAACTGAAATATAAAACATGAAAACATTATGAACCTTCAGCCATTTTGAATAAATTTGCATAAATTTGCATGAATAATGAATTTCAAAATTCTGTGTAGAAGTTTGGAACCCCCCACCCAGCCCTATCAGATAAAACAATCGGAATCAAAATCCGATGTGAAATAGAGGAGAAGTAGCATTTTTCGTCAATTTTGAATAAATTTCAAAATTCTGTGTAGAAGTTTGGAAGCCCCCACCCAGCCCTATCAGATAAAACAATCGGAATCAAAATCCGATGTGAAATAGAGGAGAAGTAGCATTTTTCGTCAATTTTGAATAAATTTGCATAAATTTGCATAATTAATGAATTTCAAAATTCTGTGTAAAAGTTTGGAAGCCCCCACCCAGCCCTATCAGATAAAACAATCGGAATCAAAATCGGCCAAGAAATGACAGAGAAGTAGCATTTTCTAACATTTGAGCACACACGGACAGACGGATGGACGGACGGACGGACACACACACACACACATGCACACACGTACGGAGCCTGTTTCATAGTCCCCTCGCGAACTTCGTTCGGCGGGGACAATTAGTGTTAATATGATCATGATGATGTAAAATGTAAATTAATATCTTTTTATTCCTACTAACATTAAAAAAACCAAAAAAAACCCCCAAAACAAAACAAAAACCCAAAAAGAACCCCTTAACACAATTAGATTAATCAATTAATGATAGATCTGTGTAAGTCCAAATATCCATATATCAAAGAGCAGTAAGGCAGTATAAACAGTTTGCGGTGGTAGACTCGTACAATCTCATCCAAAACATCATAACGCTGCGGGACGGGCCCGTTGGGTGAGCGGGGTTTCACTCCAGTCGCTGCTGGAAGGAAGGCAGCTGCAACTGCACTCGCGATCAGTAATAACAGTTATGGCGTAATCACATCACTCAAATCACACAAACGAAACATCAGCAGACTTATTCCGCGATAAGGCCGAAAATACACGCCATAAATTACTTGCAAATGATGTTATTGTCCATTTTAGAGCATCGTTGGGATCGATGACTGCCTTCAATTAGGAAACTGACGTTGGATATCACGGTAGCTCCGATCCGTGCGATATCAACGTACACACGCCATGCACATATGCACATATAACACATGCAGCGCATGTAATGCAGTATACGTGTACTTGTACGTATATCTCACTTCCGCATTCAATATCTGAATGCTGCCATCTATCGTCGAAGACATGTAATTCTTCACCAATTGACTTATTTTTTTGGGGGGGGAAAATAATTGAAAAAAGCGGAAAAGCGGAAACAGGAAAATAAAGCGGAAAGGTTGGGAGGTCTGTGTAGAGATCAAGTCGCGGACTATCACCATTAGCTGAGGTCCATCAATGAACTCTATACTACATAGTGTAGAGTTCAGTGAGGTCCATTCATTTACGTGCACAGTTGTCAAAATAAAAGACGTAGATGGCGTTAACCAGTATTTGCTGTGCAACACGCCCTTTAAGTAAGTAATAGCAACAATTTGGTAACACTTAATATTTTCGACTCGAAAAAATCACATAATGTACCTCAGCGACAAATTCAAGACTTGCATTTCTTAAAAAGGGAGTTAAAAAACTTGTTACCTTGAAATTTCATAGGTAGTATCTACAGGATGTCTACTAAACCTGTGCAAAGTTTTGCAGAATTTTGTGTAGGTCTGCAAAAGGGACCAAGTATCTTTAATTTGGGCCATTAGGTTCTGTGATATATTAGAATAGGATACCTTGGAGATGCAGATGAGACTCTTAGTAGACTCAGCACCAGGAGTTCTTTGGTATTCTCTTTCAGTTTACCATTGCACAGTACCTGGCATAATGCTCTGATACTTCCACCCTCAAGCAGAGTTGTCTTATCACTGAAATAAAAGCAAACATTATAATTTGTAGTAAATGTTCATTGAAAAATAAAAAGTTTCTAGACAACTGCCTGAAAAGCAGAATCTTGTACAGAGAATGTAAAACCATAATCTCCTATACACATGCACATTTAAAATCCCCCCCAAATGACAAAAATACACCCCCCCCCAAAAAAAAAAAGGAACAGTGATTTTTTAAATTCCACTGCATGTTGCTCATTTAAATACCTTAGTGATTACTTTTCTTTGAAATATTCCATTTAATAACAGCATCATGTATTTCAGCATTATATGGATTCAAATTCTCTGAAGATTTTTGCTTCTTCTAATCATGCAGTTTTGGTGAATTTAGTCATTCTACATCAATTTTCCAAGGCATAAATGCACCTCTTCATTGTTGAATTAGGATGATAATGTAGAGTTATTACCTACCTTTCACTAGACATGAGTTCATCTATTCTGGTCACAAGTCCAAGCTGACCTTGTAAACTCTGTAAGAAAGTCATCAATAAAGCCAGGATTATCATACTATCATCAATTTAGCAATATGAAACATATATGGTAAATTTTGAAAGGAATGCAAAAAGTGAGATCCCATACAATAAATGTTGATAGTATCTTGTCACAGCATTATCCCGGATGTAGTTACTTTACTCTCTAGGCTGTATTTTTGCATCAAAATGGCTTTCAGTACAAAAAGTATTCTGTGTCGACACAGGAATCTAGTGCCAAAGCAAAGATTTGAACCATTAAGAGACAATGACATCCTCCTTCATAAGCATAGACATCATCAACAGAACTGTACAAATACACGTACTCTCTACAAGTCTGAATATCTTCCTAGTAGGCAGTGCAACCAAACCCAAAGACAGCAATGCTCTAATTGCTGGACAGTTGTTTCATTAACATAATCATTTGGTTCTAGTTTAAAACAGTTTAAGACAAGAATTTTGTGAAACAAATTCCTCATGACAAAATTAGGCTCCAATTTTCACAGCTCTGTCTAGTGCGACTGCAGGGAAGTACTCCATCAATGCAATGGTGACTCTGCTACCATTACCTACAAATATTCAAGGATTTTAACCTGAATCCTAAGTCATCCTGTATATGGGAAAAGCTTGCCAAAATGGCAAGAGGTCTATGATCTGTATGATTTCTTTTCCATATAATTCCAACTGCTACCTTATAATTATGATCCATATGTCTGTCAAACATTTAGTACAACATATTTTGAATATAGAGAACTATCACAACACTTATACAGCTCAAAACACAAAACCCTTGCGTACATGCATGTAGCGAACCACAAGACTAAAATTCCATTACTGGACATTCATCATGTACTGACAATATAAACCCTCTTTCTACCACAATCGCTCATTACCTCCGCCTCAAAAAAACTGCCACAGCAAAATAACAATCATTTTATACGGAAATTAATGGCATGTGACGGTGAAAAAAGCAGTTGTGTGCTACAAAGAGCGCTGCCATATATCGTTGGTGGGGTGATAAATCCTCTTAACTAATTTTGTTTGCCATTTTTTTCTCCTTCTTAATTTTGAAGCCAAGGATTAATTTAATGTTTTGATAAATCCATGTAGCACACATATCTGAAACAAATAATGCTACAAGACATCTGTAAAAGGAAAGTCTTCCATGAATTTCCAGTGTTAGATTATGAAAGTTGTTTTGCTCTCCTGAAAATATAACATTTTTGAGTTACAAGGTTTTATCACCCAACCAACTATATGCATACCTGTAATGGGAGACAGAAATGAGAAGTGCAATACGCTTTACATCATTTTTTTTGCTGTGGCACAGCTTTGAGGAGGTTTACCAGATCATGTGAGAACAAGGATTTAGACATTCTACACAGTAACTCACCTTGACTTGATAGAGTTGAGCACATAGCTTGTTGAGTTGTTGAATGACACTGTCTCCTGAGGGACTTGTTTCAATGAGGAACATGATCTAGCACAAAAATATTAACTTTATTCACAATCTAGCAGTACAATATGTTTAGAGGAATAACTGTAATGAAAAGAATGATGTAATAATTTCATTGCAAACACCAGAAAAAAAAGGGAATCATGGCATCATTTCGCTTACAAAATGTTAACATATTCAATTGCTGATGTAATATCCATTCATTCACCTATTCATTTCTGATATTTATACAGCACATTTTCACCAATAGTGGTAGTCTTCCATAAGGCAATGTTTGAAAACTGGTAACAATAAAATCAAAAACAATTATGAAGATAAATTCATGACAGCAACAAAACAAATTCAGGAAAAATATATACATGTATACAAACAAATACTTTGGTAATCCTTTGATAGATGTGTATACATAAATGTATGAGTACATCAATCACTGTCACTTTACTGAGCTTACCTTCATGAAGTCTTCAGTTGGTTGAGCTAGACCTGCATCAATGAGTCTCTTACTAACTAGGATCTTCTCTCCTCCCATTTCATTGAACATGTTCACCATGTACCTGTAGCCACCGGTCCTATCACATAGCCCACTACTCAGCACCTACATGTACAAGAATCAATGATTACATTAAAGGAAACCAAAACCCAAGGAGAGAATCAATGTTATTGGAAAGTGAGAATTCAGAGAAAGCACTTTACAAAAAGTTTCATTAAAATTGGTTAAAAAATGAGAGAGTTATGGAAGTTTGAAAAGTCTCGTTTTACTTTCTATGGGGATCCTCAAATTGGCAAAATTGCTTCAAAATGGCTGATTTTGTGAACAACTCTCCATTTGTTTTGTACACAGATTTTAAGATTTTCCCCATTATCTTTCAAGGTGCAGTTAATCTCCTTCTGAGCTCAACATATATAATGGGAAAATGTATTTTACACCACATATGTCGAGTTCAGGAGGAGACAAGGGGCACCCTGAGAGATAATGGGGAAAATCTGGAAATCTGTGTACAAAACAAATGGAGAGTTGTTCACAAAATCAGCCATTTTGAAGCAATTTTGCCAATTTGAGGATCCCCATAGAAAGTAAAACGAGACTTTTCAAACTTCCATAACTCTCTCATTTTTTAACCAATTTTAATGAAACTTTTTGTAAAGTGCTTCTCTGAATTTTCACTTTCCAATAACACTGATTCTCTCCTTGGGTTTTGGTTTCCTTTAAACATACTAATGGGCCATTCTTTGTAAAGTGAAACAAACGGTCACACAAGTGACCATTAATTTTGCCTCATTGCCGGAAAATCAGATCACATTTCATTGATTTTTGATATCACCAGTTCTTACATGAAAAAGATTTCCCTTTCTTTGACAAGAATACATCATATCCCAAACATATTGTTTTTACAGAGACATTTAAAAACGCCCCTTTTTCAGTGGTCACACACGTGACTGACCCAATTTCCACCTCTAAAAGAAAAGAATGTTTACTCATTTATGCAAAATTGCTTTCAAACTGCTCAGAGCAATCCCATCATACACCAGTGGAAACTTGCACTCAGAGCAAAATACAAGAAAAGTAGGTTTGAATACCAACAAGTAAGACCCTTTTTCGTGCAAGGTCACACACGTGACCGACCTTATTTTGTCTTCCGAAAGAAAATGATGTACTCTCGTTTCAAATAATTACCCTCCATCTGTTTGGGGTAAGGTTGTTATACAAATATCCAAAATGAGATTCTTCTACTTCAAGACAAATACTGAAAAATTAGGTTTATTAAAATGAACTATTTTTAAGGATTGTGGTCACACACGTGACTGAGAATGGCCCTAATAACATTCTGCTCCGCTTTTACTGAATTTCTGTGTATGCAAAGCATACATCAAACATTTGATTCAAGGAAAACAATCCCTTGATTATATTCCTCCCACCCATCCATTAACCCTTTGCCTACGGGAACTGGAAGGTCTCTGTATTATCCCTATGGAAGAAGAGAATTTAGTAGTGAACAGCTTAACATCTAACCCCAGGAAAATGACTACATACAACAACTAACCCAAAGGACATCTATAACCCAACATACAACCCCCCCCCCCTGGACAATTAACTCCCATATACTATCCCTCTACAAAAACTACCCTCCTAGGACATTTATCTCATGGACAACTAACCCTCCCCTTCCCCTGGTATTCCTGGAAGCCTTTGAGAGCTACCTTTTTTTTCCCCCTCCATCTACCATTCATTTACATGTAAAATGTCTTTATTTGTTGAAGGCTTTTATTTTCTTAGGTGATATACAGTGTCATGTCTGAAAGAGCCTTTCGAACAGGGGTTCTTAATTACTTTGTCAGGCAGGCCAGAACTATTTCTGAAATTCTGCCGCGGGCCACTGATATTTACACATACATATCAAATGCACGTCTGGAGGCGTTGGCAAATTTCCAAACTATCTTAGTTTCCCTTTTCACTTAATACATTACCAAGAATAATCTTTATCCTTCATGTAACAGCAAATAATGACACACATGTATGAGATTATGATGGACTATTTGAAAGTGAGCAAGCAAGCAAGCCAAAATCTTAAGACTTTTGTAAATACCAATAGTAAGGGATTACATGCATCAATTTATGAATTAAACAACTGTTAGTTTGCTTGTTTGTTTTTATTTTTACTTGATACCTTTGGTGAGCCGCATCAAATTGTTTTGTAGGCCCATATTTAAGACGCAAGGCTTTAGAAGCTTACCTCGACTGTAACTGCAACCTTGGTGCATTCACCCACACACATATTCCACATCTCATCAGTAGCTTTCTCATCCCAAGCCTTCTGATTGGCTGGTTGAATAGCTTCTAAGCTGCACTGAATTGCTTGAGGACCAAGCTAAGAAACAACACGTCAAGAAGACAAAGTTGAGTTCTGATCATGTGTTTAAATTGTGAAAGAAACTGTCTGGAAATAATTGGAAAAGAAGATTATATGCAGATAAGAAATGGTGTAGAGTGCAGGGTTTTTGATTCATCAAAATGAAAAGAAATTCACTTAATCTTGCTGCAAGTCACATGAACTGCACACAGAAATGTGTATATGGGACTACACATACACCCAGCAAGAAAGTTTGGTCCAAACTTCTATTTAGCTGTTTCTTGTCATATTTTGTATATGGGGCATACAAAGGGAAAATCTTTCATGGTGAAATTTCCCCGGGGGGGTCTGTCCTCATTGCAAGGGGGGTATCAGGCGTGACCAGAGACTCGCCAAAAGCACCCTAAACAAGTATTAACGTGATGCAAAAAATACAACCTAAATAAGTATCATTACGTGTAATTTGCTACCCTAAGTAAGTAATCATTTTTTGTAAACCCCTAAGCAAGTAATAACCAGTTTTTCCTACCCCTAAGCAAATAACAATTTTTTATACCCTAAGCAAGTAAAAACATTTATCTATATTTGTGCAATTCATACTTATGCAATTTTTGTCAATGTATTCATATACATGATTACTGCTGATGTGCAATGTCCTTTACCTGGATGTGATGTTATTTCAACTCTCTCTCTCTCTCTCTCTCCCTTCGTCTCCTCTTTTCGTATATCCTTCTCTCTCCTGTATTTCTTTTCCTTTTCTCAGTTTTTCTCCTCTTAAGGAATTCATCACATTCCTGGTTGCTGTCTGCACTTGCAGACTCTATGTGCAATTTTACCAACAATTCTACACTTACAGACAATAATTGTTTGCAATGTTTACTTACTTGGATGTGGCCTCTCCTTCATACTTCTCTCTCCCCCTCTCTCCTTCTCTCTCTTTCTCTTTACCCCTCTCTCTTTCTCTCTTTAACTTCTTTTCTCTCTTTTTCTCTCTCCACCATCTCACCCTTCTCAATCTTTCCTGTCTTGGCTTTTCACCACATTCCTTTTTTTGTAGTGTAATCACAATTGCAGCAACCTTGGTTTTGTTTTTGCAATATGCATGCAATTATAAATATCTGTGCTAGTAAGTTTCCAATTTTTGCTGTTACGAGTGTCATCTGCTTCTTCTTTCTGCCTTTCTTTATCCCTTTCTTTCCTTTCCTCTCATCTTTCTATTTCTTTTCTACTCCCTTTCCCCTGTACTCCCCGGCTCTCTCTCTCTCTCTCTCTCTCTAGCGAGCTCTGTGTCTCTCTTCTCACCGTTGACACTCGTTTTTACAGCTCTTTTGGCATTGTATTTAAAACACAGTTTGCATGAATGATTAATGATTATTGATCCTTGTCTCTTGAAATGTTCAAAAAATGTCCAATACACGACAAGTATGTTTATGCTTTTGCATACATGTATTTGTGGTGTTCCGGCCTAGCTTTGTGTGTGCCAGTGCAATTTTCCTGCCTTCATGATTATTGTCATTTTGCTATTTCTTTCTTATGTGTACTTGTCTCCTTTGGGTCAGTGCTTTTGCTGTGGCTCGACAGGCGTGCTCTTTTTCTCCCCCATTTTTTAAGCTTGCCTAGCTCCTGCCGCGTTCGATGTGCTCCTTTGGGTTGGTTGCCCCTGTGGTGGTCCGCTTGCGCGATTGCGTGCTTTGATCGCCTGGAGGCGCTGAACTTAATCGGTTCAGTGCTTCCAGGTTGTTGAAGTTTGCGTGCTCGTCGGCGGATTGCGGTGGGGGCGCTGACTTGGCGGATCGGTGGGACGCGGCGGGGGTTAGGTCTTCAGGAGTGAGCATGCGTGCTGGGTCGCGGTAGGAGCGCTGTTTCAGATTGTAATGTATATTTTCTTTTTTTTACGAAGTTGAATAGTTTTAATATGTATAAATTACTTATCTTGTCTGTGATTTTTTTCACCTTAGTACTTATATTTATATTTATATGTTTTTTAAAAAATTGTAAACTCACACTGTTAGTCTTCGGACTTTTTGCTGAGTCTTTTTAATAAAACCGAAATTGAATTGAATTGAATTGAATTTTACTTTCCTTGCATGAGGCCCTTGATCAGGCAGTCTAAATAATTTGTAAATTCTAACCCGGAAATTCTAATCATGATTACGGAACATTCATGAAACTTCCCTTCACACCGGGACTTCACATCAATCAACATCCATTTAATAATTACTCAAAAAAAGACAGTTCTTAAGTGTAATTATCTTTACTTTTGATTTAATTGTTTGTTTGACGTATGGCCTGGGGATCGGGCTAACTCGGCACCGTAGGGCGAACTCGGCACTGCGAGGCGACTGTGTTTCAAGAGTTAAGTCCATCACGCTAACACCGTCTCAACACAAGTACACTGTACTTTGCGATCAATTCAACTCTGTGCGCGATTTCCCCCCAAGGCCGAGTTCGCCCTAGTGCCGAGTTAGCCCGCGAATAATGATCCAGTTTATGTTGATTTATGCAAAACAGGCTATGACGTCAGCTTCAGCTAAAAACGGTGATTTTAACTTGTTTTAGTGTTGAATGACCCTAAGTACGTAAGTTGATTTTTTATGACCCTAAATGCGTAAATCATCACTTTGAAAAAGATACCCTTTTTCTTGATTTTTGGTGATTTTGAGACCCTATTCACGTTACGTACGTAACGTGCCCGATCTTGAAAAACAACCCTTTTTACGTGATTTTTTGGTCGCGCCTGATACCCCCCTTGCAATGAGGACAGACCCCCCCGGGGAAATTTCTTCTATGATATTCTTCCAAACTGTGTTAAAAAAAGATTAAGAAAGCTAACAAATTATTTTTCATTTTTACCAGAGCTCAACCTTCTCCTTAGCCCTTATTGTGTTACCAAGATTTATCACAAAACCATTTCGTGAGACACATTTTCAATTATAGATCCTTTTATCTTGATACAAACATTGCTTCACTTCATGATATTGGAATAAAGGGTACCAATCACCAAAAAATATTTGCTCTGTATGTTAGAGGGTTCATGTCATTATACTATATCAAAAATATTGGTTTCAAATATTAATTCTATAAAGAGATATTGCAATTTTAATTACACTCTCTACAAACGTAAAACCGACTCGTGAGTAGACTACTCGAAGCACACGTACACGCTCGCCAAGATAAGGGCTTGCGCATAACTAAACTCGGAGTTCGGTTCCGTGCGAGCATTTTCATGTTATCCTTTATTTCCTTTATACTCCTAAACTGTTGACCTATAGAATTTCAGATAAATTTCTTTGAGGTTAATTAATTTTATACCTTCTAGCAGTATACAAATTATTTTTTTCAGGTGGTTGGTACACTTTAAAAATCCAGGAACCGCTCTTAAAGTCCAAGAAAAGAGGACAGCTTATTTTTGCATTTACGTATGGCATGCAATGTTAAAATTTGGGCAGTAAACCAGCTACATCAGTGGAAGGATTAAACTGTAGTCATTAGTATTTGCAAACCTTGTTGCAAAGATATAGAAAGGCAACACCATCATCGCTATTATTATATATTACCAATGAAAGAGTTTCTTACATGTGTGAATTGCTGAGGTAGAGGACACACATAACCCTTTTGAACCCACTCCATGTCACCATGGTCTATGAAGAAGATATCTCTCTCGTCATCTTTCTCGTCCATCACACGACCTCGGTACCATCTGCGTTCAATCAAAATACGAGATACAAAGGAAATCTTATATCAACCTATATAATATGTTTTGAGGTAATATATGGAAAAGGCTTTCAATTGTGACTTGATGAGCACTGATTGTTTTGAGATGTATTCTTAAAAATATTATATAGGGCATTACATTTCAAGGGATCTAAATACAGGGTTCATTCATTTGTTGAAAAGTTAATCAAATGACTTTTCCATGACTTTTGAAAGATAAAGTAACAAAAAATTCCTAGACCTTTTTCCTCAGCAGCATCAAATAACTTTGGGAATTTACAACACCCCTGGCCATGTGTCTGCAATGATAGACTAACAACTCACCACAAAAATCATATACAATTTTAACACCATGAAGTTTTTATAACTTTTCAATGACTTTGGGTAATTTCCCTTCTTAAAGACTTTCCCTGGCTTTAAATTCATGTATGTTTTCAAATTTCCATGACTGCAAGAACCCGCTTACTAATTCTTCTGAGATGCATTCCTAAAGTATGATATTGGGCATTTATAAATAAGAAGTGGTGATTTCATGTCATTTCTTTATCATCTCACCAGTCATCAACAGAACATCAATTGCCACATTTTAATGATCACTAATTCTTCTGAGATGCATGCTTAAAGTGTGATATTGGGTATTCAATTTCAAATGATCTAGAAAAGAAGTAATTTTCATTTTTCTTCCTCCTCTCACCTGTCATCAATAGCACATCTTGCTATACACAGCTCCCCTACAGCCACCTGGCATTCTCCTGTTGATTCATAGTCAGCCATCTTCTGGTTCAGATTCTGCATCAGGCTCTCTAACCTTCATATCAGCAATAAAAAATAATCATCATGACAACATAATTTTGAATGAAGAATTGCGAGTAAAGCCCCTTTGAGTACTCGCAATGAAATGTTTATGATAAAAATGTTCTAAAGGTCAATGTGATTTGTTGTCATGTGATCATTATCACTAATGGTATAATTTAGGCCAGCCAAATTTAAACAAAATAGCGAAAACTTGCTACATACCTGTAGTTTGATTTCACAGGTTGGACATAGATGTGATGAGGAGTTTCTATCGCCGATAGATAGACCTGGTTGGGTAAGTCCTCATTCAGACGAGCTGGTGGTGGTAGCTTCACACTGAAAACAAAAACAAGGATTACTTTGTGAGGAACATAACTGAATGCCTTCATAAACATTGTTTTCAGTCATGCCACTGACTTACATTGACCTCTTGTTCACCTTTGAATATCAAAAATAATTTTAGAATTTTCAACCTGAATTCATTTTTCTAAGTTATCAATATTAATGTTAAGAATATTTCATTCATGCATTGCAATTGTAGCTCTGTTCTACAATATACTGCAAACGAAATGAGGAACTACGATACCTTTCCCTGCAATTTTAATTATGGTATGACCCAACTTTCAATCGACAAAAAACTCGTGAGTTCCTTGGTTCAGATTCCTATCTTTACACAAGGGCCCTGTTTCATAAAACTTTTTATCAGTAACAAGTTACAATAACATTTATAAGCTCCTGAAATCCTTGAATCTAAGTGGCTGAGAGCAAATTTGTCATAGAAATTTGGCAGTTGTTATTGATAACAAGTTTTATGAAACGGGGCCCAGGAAAGGTATTTTTTGATACCCTCCGCACAGGTGCAGTAAATATCATAATTATAAATGTATGGTCTACACAGATAAAGCAAATGTACTACTTTCAAAGCATCATGTGATAATGTACCAAATCCAAATACACAATAACCTCTTCAGCAAACCATATACCTTTTACTGACTTGTGTCAAAGGGGCATCTTTGGGTAGGCTCAACTTCCCCTCACATAACTCCAGCAAGTTTTTGATGTGCTGCAAATGATTAAATTATAAACATTGGAAAGTATTGGCATTTAACTCTCTTAAGCATCATGTAAAAGTACAAATGTCAAAACTTCTGTTGCAAATTCATAAAAGGAGGTCAAATTCATATTACTCTCAAAAAGAATGTCTATCATTTACTTTACTGAAATAATAAATATCCTCTGAAAGTTCTTCTCATTAAAACTTATAATATCAACAACAAAGCATTAGAAGTTCAAGTGTATTTATTCTAACATTTTTATATTATATTTTCAATATTCAAAGTTTGGACTATAAATCTGATCATGCCATGAGGTCGTGTGTTGGATTTTTGAGATCTCAATCAATCGTAGTACCTCTGATACATTTATAATCAGGATAAAAAATATTTTTATACAATATTGGTATATTTAAAAAATTGTGAGTCATTTAAGAATTGGCATTCCTTCTGAATATCATCAATAAGAAGTTATAACTAAGGAAGTTTTATGGGTCAACAGTAGACTGCCTGACCAGCCTTCTTCCAACCTATAATTCAAAACACTAATACTTTCGCATATAAATATTTTTGAAGATGACAGGAACACAGACATTTTCATGCATTGTTGTTTTCCTGATAATTAACACAGGATACTTCCAATTTATGTTCGCACATGCAATGTCAGCTCATTTTCAAGTGCTGTTCAGTTTGTGACCCGACAATGAGAGAAAATAAAACATGCACAAGAATAACGACTTGTACCATATGTATTCTAATAAGATTGAAATACATGAAGTCAGAAAATGGCATTGAAGAGAGACATACTAAAGCTTTTCGTCTTGCACTCATCAGAGTATACCGCAGGAATGAACAGAAAGCCGAATTGAACAATATAACTAGAAACCAAAGGAACAAAGTGTGCAAAATATAACAGGTTTTGATTGGCTGCCTGAAAATAACAGGAAATTAGGGAGCTTTCTGTCGGCAGCCGATTAAAACCTGTTATATTTCACGTGCTTTGTTCCTTTGGTTTCCAGTTATATTGTTTGATTTCGGCTCTCTGTTCATTCTTGTGGTAAACTCTGATTAGTGCAAGACAAAAAGCTTTAGTATGTCTCTCTTCAACGCCATTTTCCGATTCTGTAGTACCAAACATCTTTTCAGTTACATGAAGTCAATTTTCAAAAAATGTGCATGAATGTTTGATTAAGTATACATGTAGTATACAGTTGAGCTTACATCAGGGTTATCCACAGCGAATCCTTGTTTGATCATCTCCCTCCTAGTATGAATGTCAACAGACGTCTTGGTCTCTTGAAGCATACAGCGTTCAACTAGAGGATCTAACCACAGACTGTTACCAAGGCTACAAACATATCGCAAAGAATGAAACAAAAGTGGGAGGGGGGGGGGAATAATAAAAACTTAACAAATTAAACAACACTGAGCAAACTATGAAAAGCTTAAACCAAAATTAAAAGTATCAATTTGAATAATACAACAAAATCATTTGTAAGTGAGAAAATATGAAATAATGTCATTAACAAGCTGATAATATATACCTAATCTTTCATACTTAATATTTACTTGTAAAAAAAAATTAACAAAAATATAGTGACTATTTCAATTAATTGTGCTGACACATGCCACCAAGAGGCAATGACAGAGCACATAATGTTAATAATGTTAAAATTACCTGAGCACAATCTTTCCATCCAGTTCCTTGTTACTCAAGAAGTCATACATGAAATTATCTGCACGAGGATTCCAGGAGTAGTCCTTATCAGTAGGCTTCACTCGACTTACAAATACCTCCACAGCCTGAAATTTATTATGAACATTGTACATTTCATTCTAAAGCATCTTTTTCATATTAGAAAACAAGGTACATTATAACTTTGATGTCAGGTCGAATTTACACAGCAGAGGTATTCTTTATTAATCACACGTAAATTCATTAAAGAACTAATATCGGAATAAGACTTTGAAATTAAGAACTGCCATAAGAATTTCCTAACAGACATAATCTTTAGAAACATAATTTCATGTTTTTCAAAGCTCTTTTGGAGTAAATATTGCTATCCGCCAGAAAACAGCTGATAATAATAAAACATTCTTGTATAGCACATATCCCGATATGATATAATGTCCCTATGCGACTCCAAAGGTTTGGATATTATTACTCTGGCTTTAGCTCCGGTGACCGTAATCAGCGCACAGTGCATTTCAAGGAATAAATCATGAAAAACAGCTTTTTTAAGCTGAAAGCAAGTTTTTTATTCTTCGTGTTTAAATAAATAAATACAAATACTGTTAACAACAAAACCTGGTAATTACCTGAAACTTGACTTGCCGTAGACGTTCAGGTAACCTGAGTAACTTGTTGATGCTCACTCTCTCACTACCTCCTCTGTCTACATAGAATACCTAGAGAGCATATTAGTCACATGCAGTTGTATAGTATGGTTCATGGAAAGTTTTTGCAACTTTCAATAATTAACTCTTATCATGCTATACACACATTTTTAATCTTCCAGCAATGTGCCACATACACGTTTTCCAGCATTCATAAAAACTAATCAAGTTCTAATCCTCTTAATCCTCACTAATCCTTATGGCTGGGGCTGATCTATAATTGTGTCAAGTGTAACACAAAAGATGCACTGCTCAAGTTTGACCAATGTGAGACAATACAATTATTTACAAGGGTGAATCAGCTGTCAAAAAAACAGTGCGGCACTCAGGCAGCAGTATACATGGCACATTAAGGGTCAAATGGTCATCAGGTTTTATTGGGGTTTTTTTTTTCATTTGTATGGTTTGACTAAATTTTTTCACAATGTGATGAGGCAAATCATATACATTTCCTGTGGCCCTCTGTTGGTGTTGACATAGAAGGTCTTGCAAATACCTTAACATTTTTGCTCTTTGTGCATGCTGCTGTTACACATATTTTGTAAAGCTACAAGTAATATAGTAAGCACTGCAAATGAATATATGTAAGGTGAGATTATCTACGTCTGTGAAAGGGCATAACTGCATGATTCAGATCAAACAAAATGTGCAACACAAATTGACACTGAGAAAAGATCTTGTTTCAGCAATTCCATAACAAGCCTCCAAATATCGACTCTAGTGTAAAAAAAAAATGGATGTAAATGTATGTGTTCAGTGATAAGGGGCATGTCTGTTTTCGTTACATCCAAACGATATGGTTGTTTTTTGCTCTTGAAAATGATAACGTTCTAGCTAAAACTATATTTTTGGGCACACTTTTAGAAAGTCAGAAATGGTATAAGATTAATTGTTAGATTAATATTAAAAGAAGTCTTGTTCTTACTTAAGTCAAATCTCAGGGTCGCAGCCATAAGGTTCCAAATAACACATGTATTATAAGGGTTTGTTTTGCTTATGTACACATATAGGACAGAAATCAAAACAGCAACCCGCAAAAAGGACTTACCTCAGCAATGCCAGGTGAGTCAACAGTTTCCTTGGAAACCAAGGCCTCCACTCTGACCCTCGAGTAGCATCCAGCCTGGTCCATGAACCCACACACATCATCCTTCTGAAGAGGTCGTTGACCTATGATGTTGACCGGGTCAGTGTACCATTCCTGGAGGTCTAAAGTCAACTGAACATAGTCTGTTGACATGGAAATGACCTTGTGATCAGGAGAAAGGCGATGCGCTAGGAGACGCACATAGTAGTGGGAGGCATTCACTATGTATGTGATAATCAGCTGTACAAGAGGGAATGAGAAATAGTAATGTAAGACAAAAGGTCAAAGTTCACTTCATGGAGGTAAAAGATGCATACATGTAATACTCATACCTGCCAACATTTGAAAATAAAAAATCTTACTCTCATGTGCGCAAAGCGTACATCACGAGCGCGGAGTGCGAAATCCCCGGCGGCCAGAGTCCAGCTCTAAATGCTGTAGATGCTTTCTGGTGCTATCTTAGGCTTAGCCTTATTTAGCCTTATTTAGACATATGACCTCACTGAAAGAGTCATAATTTAATGATAAAGATCATGAATATTTTGGCTTAATGAGCTTCTTTTCATTGCATCTAACATATAAAGACCGATGTGTGTGTGTGTGCATAGTCACAAAGTCGAACTTCCCTGAAATAGTTACTGATAATATGGAAAAATGCTACTTTTTGAAATTCCATGACATTTAAGAAATATCCTGACTATATGCAGTCAATCATAGATAAATGAAAAAAACCCTACGATGAAGCTAAAGAGTTAAAATAATAATAATAATAATAATAATAATAAATGCTTGGTCATGAAGAACTTTTTTAAGTTTGCATCGAGTGAACGTGCCACACTACCAGTAATCAAGAAAAGCTAGGCCGCTAGGGCAGGGGAAGAAGTCCGCCTGCTCCTGCTGGAATTTACTTTCCAGCAGGTTTTCTTGCTCACTGTTTTACATCACTTAGACAATAAAATACTAATTCTACATTACCTGGATCATGGAAAATGATGATTTAAGTCAATTTGGACTCATTCCTAGAAACTACAACTACTTCTTGAAGGCCGAAAACCAGTACTTGGGTCTGTGATTTCTGATCGCGCGATCGATCTAACAACATGTAGCAGACAGCTTATGTATGCATGATATGCATACTGCATTGCACTGCACTGTACTGTGCACTGTGCCAGCGCAAAGAGGGTACATTGACAAGATAATGCACTTGAACAGTCCCTATGTAGTATAACACACACATGTGAATGCATACACGAAATGTACAATTTTTTTTTTTTTTCCTTCCGAACGTAAAAATCGTACTGGTACGATTTTTCACCCATTTTTGAGGGAAAAATCGGAACGAATACGACAAAATCGGACTGGTTGGCAGGTATGAATACTTGTAATCAATGCAAGGCAAGTCACAGGTATTTTGTCTAACAACATTACAGGCTTCATAAAAAGTTTCAGAATACAGAAAGATAGTAGGTGATAGTCATACAAGAACTTGGAGCACACCAAATATCAAGGAAAATGATACGTTCAATATCAATTTTTAAATTTTTCATTATACCAGTACTGTATGGAAAAAAAAAAAATGAACAAATACCTTGCACTTACCCTGCGACATTTAATCTATCTCTAAAGCACTATATTCTATATATCTGATTGATCATATATAGATATCATACCATTTATGTGAAAGAAAATATGAAATAAGTGAGAAACTTTCCCTTCTGAGCGCTAGAGGAGTATACATGTACAACAGTTTCCTTCATTTCAGCCCAAGGAGCTCATTATTTTGGAGATAACTCAAACTTCTGAAAATCGTAAAACTGGTGGCTAACTTCAACTTCACTTTGCCAGTACTCATCTGAGGATGGTGTCTGACCCACAGACTTCAAACTGTCACTGGTAAATACATTATGATATGTTAATGACAACCAAACTTCTAAATATAACCCAAATCAGAGAAACTGTGACTTTGTACCTTGACAGTGCCTTGTCTAGGAAGGTCTATGTAATCCGGATGGCTTCCTGGTTCATCGATATCTGCAAACACTAGATGTCGGCTCCTACAAGGCATCCTGCTCCTAACGGTTCAATGACAAGTTTGCCAAAGTTTAAAGGTGAATACTGTCATACATTACTCTAACATATACAATACTGATCAGCGATGCACAGTATGAGAAACGGTGCATCAAAACAAACTTTTGGGACATGCCTCCATTCAATGGTGTGATGTTTGGGGTGCCAAAATATTGATCTTGGACGAAGAAAACGTCTATTAAAGTCACCAGTCTGGAATGTGCTTCTGAATGGGGCAGAGACGTAGATGCTTGCCAGAAAAGATGCTCAGCGACTAGAGGCCAATGGAATGTGATGCTGGCATAAATTGTTAGGCATGTCATGAGGAAGAGGTACTAAATGGTGTGCATCAGGAGCTTATACAGGTGAAAAAGATCAGAGGACCACCAAGGAATCGGTTAGGACACTTAACACGATATGACAGCTTACTGATCAGAATCATAGATGGTCATCTGAAGGGAAAGAAGACACAAGGGAGACCTCACTTTCCAGGATGATCTTACTGCATGTTGTGGTGAAGGAATATGGTAAAGTGAAGCAATTGGTATATGATCATTTGAGAACATGATAGGGTCCCAAAACCTGTCTCTGGACAGACCACTGTTGATGGTGACTGCCAACAACCATTTTAAAACCTGCTGAGATACTATCACACATCAATTCTAGTAAATGTACTTGTTGGATTTCCCTACTCAAGTACCAAGTTTGGCTCTTCAACACAGATTTTGTTACACCAAAGGGCATTAAACAAGTTCTTTATCAGAAAAGTCCCACTATTCCCTGGTTGGCACGGTACATGTATCTGCTACTGTATACTTCTGAAGCTCCCTGGCACCCCCTATTTTTGGCAACCCTCTATAGCAACTTCTTAGGGACCCTATTCCTCCACAAAATCACAGTCTCATCCAAGTACCTGGAATCTGTCGAAAAGAGGGCAAAAACCAGCTGAAAATCTCTTGAATGCATGTACTATCACACAACTGTCAAAATATTCTATCAAAGACTTACTGATGAAAACATTTGCAACACATAGCAATTTTGTAGACTGAACTACATGTACCCATAACAGGTTTTTACATGGTTTTTCAGGTTGTCTCCATCACAACAGTACATGCACATATAGTTCAGGAACCCAGAGGAACAATTCATTTTACCTGGTTGGAGATTGAGGATCATTTTAGCTCAGTTCCTAATGATCTTATTAAACACAGTCTCACTCCTAATAATGATCATCAGCTGACTGTCTATCATTAAATGAATTTGTATGCTTCCCTTTAATGGTTCTGTTCTGCTGATCACTGGTATCATTTAAAAAGCGCATTTTCCAAGGGGATTCCTATCATGTTTACTCAGTTTCAATCAGACTTTTGAAGTTTTGTCAGAAAATATCTCTTTATCATTTAGAGAGACAAATTAAACTTATATTCCATTTCACTGAAAACAAGCCAACTGATACCCATCTCAAATCACTACAGGCTCTATCCAACAAGTAATCTAAGGAAATGGGGTCTGGCCTTGCCACACCTGCAATGTTGGAATTCTTTCATATGCTCGATTGCCTCAATCTAATCAACATTTCTGACCTAGCTCATGAAATAAATAACACAAGAATGAGAGCAACTGGTGATGGCAACATGAACCACTGTTCAGACATAACCCTCCCAAGAGAATGAGGACATTAATAATTCCTTCGTTATGCCAGCATTATTAATAAAATGACATTTAAAAAAAAACCTACAGCTTTCTTTTTCTGTCGCCAGACAATTAATATGGCTATAGTAATGTCACTATTATGTCATTCTTACCTGCATACACCAAATGACTTGAGTTGATTACAAAGAGGTTTGTTTTTCCTTCGTTCTTCTTTGGCCTAATACATAAAGAATTTAAAAAAAAACAACAAGAGTATAAGAGAAAGCAAAATGCTTTTATATGCACTAAACATTTATTATTTCATTGCATGACTGGAAGAAAGGCATGAGCAAAGGAATTCCTAAGAAACTTAACTATTTGGGAATTTCCCTGCTAATGCCCTTGTGCATGGTACATGACGATTCATAGTACATATAAATGAAGTATTTGTATGTAATTGGGAATGTTATGCCCTATTTTTACCATTTCCAACACTTAAGACTTCATTGGCTCAAATGTCAAAGGTATTACTTTTTAATGTTCTATGATACAGCTGGTGTATTTGATAATAAACCTATCAAAACAATGGTTATTACAATGCATCCCTTGCAACACACACTGCTCATATAATGTAAGGCCATTCAAGAATCTGATAAGAATACCTGTCTGGTATTAATATTATCATGTATGTTTATTGCAATACTAACTGGGAATTTGATCATGTCAATGTATCTGTTTGACCACATATAGCATTTCTTGTGAATTGATCCATGTATACATCATGCTTAATTTCTATAGTTTCCATGCTTCTTTCTTTCAATTTTTCCTGATGCAGCAGTGTAACACAACACATACCGTAAATAACGTATAAACCGCTGTCATGTATTAACCGCACCCCCAACTTTCGACCCTCGGAGAAAAAAAAAAAATGCTTGCCAAATTCAAGTCATGCTCTTATCAAAACGGCTAAATCAAAAGGCAAAAGCACTGAGAAATGATTTAGAAAAGTGTAAAACAAAATTGTACTTTAATTGGTAGTTTGCTGTTTCTTAACTCATTTTCGAAGTCGGGAACTCTTCGAATCTAGTCGTTGACCAAAATAAGGCTTGCTGCAGAGACGTGACCCTTGTTGAAGTATAGATCTGCATTGGTTGAGCCAGTATGCAAATTAATTACTCAACCAATGCGCATCGGTTGAGCTAGTATGCAAATTAATTTATGCAAAAGCCATGTGCAGAGACTTTTCTCTTATTTTAGCAGAACGTGCAAACTCGCTGGGCGGCTGGAACAGAGGAGAGAACCTACATGTACCTATGCATGGATATGAAATGGGGGAAACTTTAAACGTTTTGCGATTGATTATTTTGTTGAAAAACTTTGTGCCATAGCTCTTCAAACATGGAACTTCTGTGATAGTTCTTGGATTTATCTAGCAATATTTTCTCAAGCAAGGTATCACTTCGCCTTAATCTGTATCCTTACTGTGCGTTTCGTGATGTTTTCTTTCAATTTGATAGTGATAAAGATACGATCACAAATCTTTATTTTGACAAGCGTCACGTCTTTGCAAGCCTTGTTTGGTCAATGTACTTATATGTGGGGGATCCCTCACTGAGGGTACGGCACCCTGCCACCGTGGTTTGTGTCATGGCATGAACCTGCTAGTGGGTTGTATACGAAAGTTACTTAGGCTGTTAATTTCAACATCAAAATTAATTTGTAAAAATATTTCGTAGCATGTAGACTTACAAAACAGTAATTGCATTCCCTTTGAGCATATACACAGGACCGTAGACCCCTAGATTATTGTCCGTTTTGGTGATATATGACTCTGCATTTTTTTGTTGGAGCCTAGCATCGTGTATTACCCGCACCCCCGACTTTTGACATTTTCCGACGAGCAAAAATGTGCGGTTAATACGTTATTTACGGTAAGCCAATTTCACCTCCAAATCCAAAATCAAGCAGGTGACTTTCATTACCCACTTTCTAAACATGGAACTTGCTGACATCCCATTAATCATTCTAAATCTGATGCTTATAACTTAACCATGAGACAGAAGTTGGCCATTTCAACTATCAACAGTACTCTCCCTGAAACAATGATGTTAAATTACATGAAAACTCAGGGGAAATTCTAGACCTATCACATGATACTTCACATTAATTGTATTTTGTCTGCTTCTTGTATAATACACAGACAGATTTGTAACTAACAGATACATCCTATGAAATAAAGTTTTCATTTGAAACAGACCAGATGTTTATTCATTTCATTTATGTATTCATTCAGTCACATTCAACCACGATGACCTTGTCAGGGGTTAAAACACTGTTTTACAAGAGGGCTCTGCACAAACAGGTACATCCTACAAACATTATTATGAAGCAAGGTATACAGAAATATACTTAGTATTAAATACAGTCATGTAATATAGTGAAGTAAACAACCCTTTACCTGATCAACCTGTTCATGAGTAAATGTGGATGGTAGATGCTGTCCAGAACGAAAGAGCAATTCAGACATGTGAGATAACACATAAATGTCGTCTGGACTCACGAAGCTCAGACATTGGCAGCTGGAATTCTTCTTCTGTATCAACAAGATTAGAAAGAAACTGTGTTGGTTGTGGCTGCTAATACAGTATAGCATTTCTTGACAGGTTGAAAATGGTTTACATTTAGTCAGCATGCATTCAAAGTAATTTCATCCAAACTAAGCTTAAGATTAGTTACACCTTTTGTAAAAACTTGATAATCTAAGGTGAGGCAGCATGATTTTTGCAGCTTTTTCGTTGTCAAAATACATCTCATTTCTGCAAGAATTTCTAAAACTCACTAACTTATCCAAGTTGTTTGAAGGTGAAATGTAAGAAAATGGCAAATTCTCAATATAAAATATTGTCCTTTTTTCAATACTGCGATATTTTGATATTATAAAAAAATCTTGCAGCCCTATATTATAAGTCAAGGTGACTTGAGACTGATTCAGATCAATTACAACTCTTTATAGGATGGGACCCAGAAATAAAAGCATGCTTACTGACCTCTTTGAGTTGTGATTCAAAGTGTCTCATCATACATCCCATTCTCTTTCCATAGTGAGACTTGTTAGAAGGGAAGTCATAGTTGATGATGTACATAGCATCAGTGATCTCTACATCATTGATTGCTCCATCAGTCATCACTGTATCAGGGAAAGATTGAAATCAAAAGGGAAATGGACCTTAACTGATAATTATAATAATAATACTGCATTCATATTTCGCACATATCACATATTAATCAAAGTCTCTATACACTTCCAAAGAGCCCTGGATTATCACCCCAGCTCAGCCTGGCTGCACAACAGATGGCACTAAAGTTTCAAGGAATTAATTCCTATCGGTACCCATTAACCACACCTGGGTAAAGTGTGGCAAATGTAGATTAATTGGTTGTCGTAGTAGACTGGTTGTAGTACCTATAAGACAACAAGTTTTCTATGGAAAAAACAGAGGCCAAACTTTAACCCCCTTTGGGCCATCAAGATTTTGAGCAAATTGTCAAAACTGTGAAGTGTCTTGACATGAAATGTTCAACAATAAGTTGGATATATTGTGTGGATATAAACTTCACAAAAGAGATAAAAGTTACTGATTCTGGAAGAAAAATGTAGACCTTCTCAGTCCAAACATATTGTTCAAATCAGTAAAATTCTTTGGCAAAATTTGCCACCCACGGTACGGAGGGCGCTAATGAGAAAAGTATTATTTGAGTTTCATTAACGGTACACTTGTAGAAGTTCTTACCAAGAATTGGTATCGAGTCTGGTCTATGATGAGTATACCATTCTTTCTTGATCCTCTCAATACTATCACTGGGCATGTCATCTGTAGCTAGTAAGGTGTAGATGGATGATGATGTCAGGATCTATGTAAAGGAATGGGAAAATTAAACCGATTTTTTTTTACACTCATGATGCATGTCAAAGGGGATGATGAGGTCATTACAGGCCATGGACCAGAGAGCTGGTGGTGCTTGGATCTCAGAATATTTGGAATGGAAAAGACTCTTTAGAAATGTGGTGACATTTTTTTTTCTTCTTCTTCCTTTTTCTTTCTTTTTTTTCACTGTTTGTCAGAGATATTGTGGACTTGTTGGCATAACCTTCTACCGTCATCACCCCCAGTGAAAAGAAAAAAATGCTTTCCGGTTCATGTTCAATTCGTGCATGAATATTTATCAAAGTTTTTGTCCCCCATGTTGGTAATTCTTAACATATTTGTATTTTTTGCTGAGAAAGCTTCAATATGAAAAAAATCAGTCTCCTATACGTGTACATGTCAATAACATCAACATTTTCCTGATTTCTTTTTTTTTTACATGTGTAACCCTTCATGGTACGGTTCCCAACCCAGTTTAGAATAGCTATTGAATATGATATCATTTCATTTACTGGGCAATTCAAATGCACTGAAAACCAGGTACTCCTTAAAGGCTCGCTCACACATGAAACAGCAAACCACAAAAATTATAAAACACCTTGGTTTTTTTGTGTATGAAAGGAATGGCAAGTGGGGATGCATGATGCAAAGAAAGGTCCTTCAGGTACTTACTTACCTGTGTGTTATAAGATACAGAAATGTGAAGCGCAGTATGCTTAAACCCCCCCCCCCCCCCCCCATTTTTTTAAAGGCAGTTTACGGCTTCATATTTGAATGAGCCTTAATGGGTTCAACTATCACTGAGAATGACATTGAGCTTACCTTCATCTGTTCAATTGTTGTCTTTTTATCATTTTAGCAAAGATAATAGCTTCAGTTTCTTTCAACCTCCCTGATTGAAGCTAACTCAACTGGGCATACATGTATCATTGACAATGAAATGATGTTGACATTGACAATGAACTTACCTTCATCAGTTCAATGGCTGTCTTCCTATCATTAGCAAAGATGATAGACTTGGTGCCTTTTAGCATCCCTGATAGAAGCTTGCTTAGTAAGACTCGAGTGCGCTGACTGGTATCCACCATCTCAATGTTCTATTCACAACAAAAACAACCAACCAACCAAAACAAACAATGTTAAACAATGGCAGACAGTGATACCATGTCACAACAACATTTAGGTGTTCAAACCACACAATTCTTGCCATGGGTAATACATAAATATGGTATCCCCCTATTTCACTGAGATAAGTCTATTTCTATGAAAGTCATACACAAGTTATCAAATAAACATAGAACAATTTGACAGGTGTGTGATGAAGAAGAAGAAAAAAAATCCGATGAGATTATCACCTGGCTGGATGCTAGCCTTGTAGAGTTGTGGGAGAAAGAATATGTTATTGTTTGAGGTTAATAGGCTTATGACATATGAGAAGAGTATGACAAGACTTTAACAGTTTTTTGTAGCAATGAAGCAAAGTCTAGCAAAGACAAGTTCAGAAGAGGTTAAATGCTACAAAAAGACATTCCATTATGATAAAAGTGAATAAAAATCGCTTACCTTTTCTTGGCAAAATCATGTCATTTTGGTCTAGAAATAGTCTAGTAATAGAATTTTGAGCAGTCATGTTTCATTATAATATTCATATTTTCTTGACTGATAATGACTTTATAAGACTTGGATATTTTCTTTTTTTAAATGTATTATCCATGCCTGGAAATGTTTTCAAACTTCCATGACTTTTCCACGTTTTTCATGAGCACGGAAACCCTGATAGTAGTATTGACAGGTAAATCTTCACCTGTCGAACCCTGGCATAGACAGCTGCCTCCACTTTGTGTGTAATAACCACCAGTTGATTGGTCATGTATGTCCGGAGGAAGGAGCCAATAGCTGATGTCCACTCATGGGCAAAGACCAGTAGCTGCCGTGGAGCTGACCGTCTCTGGTCTACCCTCAAGACACCAAGAAGCTCACGCATCATACTCTTCACCTGGAAGATTTAATATACGAGGTCAAACAAATGCAAACAGATATGGATTTGTGAAAGGGGATTCAATATCGATCTCTACCTCACATGGATATCGCATCGTACGCACGGCTCTATGCAAGCAATTGGTGCGGCTGCACAACTAAAATTAGGAGCCTACACTCAAACACGGTACATGGGACCATGTGGGACATAGCATGGGACATAGCATGGGACATCGTCTGTTATGTACGATTCCAAAGTACTCCTATTCAAAAGATATGTGATTTGATTTTTTATTTAAAAAAGACATTATACTGATTTTCACGTTAAATCGCCTTTAGAATTTGTAAGGGTACACTTGTTTTGCCTGATATTGCAGTTAATTCGTGGAAAATACTTCACAGTGCTGAATTATTTGATTCTAAAATTGCATAAAATTGTATTGAAACAGTATAGACTATAGACATAGAGGGCGGTGCTTTATCCACTGGTAGAGATCGATGGGATTCACATACATGTACATTCAGCATTTAATCATCAATAGGATCTGTCCAAAGACAGGTTTAGACCCTATCATCTTCTCAAACTGTCTCTCCAAATGTTTCGATCTTGAGTCAAATACTTCACTTTACCATATCCCACTCCAACACAATTTGCAATAAGATCATCTAGGAAAGCTTTGTGATGTCTCCCTTGTGTTCTCTTTCCTTCACCTGTTATGGGTTAGTAAACATTAAGCCCCACATTTTATTTTGTTTCTTTATCTCATTTTCATAAAACAAGTAAAGCATTTCAAATAAGGTTACATTCATACCAAAAAAGTTCTTTGTTCACATACATTAGTTCTTAAATTGTTAAATCAACAACCTTAGATAAGCATAGGAAATTTTAAAGAAGTAACATCTATTTTCTTAGCCTAATTTTTAAAGTTAAAGGAGTAAAAACTAGTATTTTTAATTTCTATCACTCTCAACTGTCATATCTTCAATATTTCCTTGTGAAATCGGGGTTAGTTACACAACAGATAGTTGCCACAGTCTTCTTGATCCAGGTTCGACTTATTCGTAATTTTCAGATTACCGTCTAAGGCATAACATCACTTAAACAAAATGTCAAGTCAGGTACAAATCATTAGCAATCAGTCACAATGGTTTAACAACTTCCCATTTTGCAGATGAAGAGACTTTCTCTCCAATCTAAAGATAAGAGCCATGATTGTAAGTTCAATCTCAAACTTACATTCTGGATCTCCCTGAAGAAGATCCAACATAATAACATTTCAGTACTAACTCAAGATGATTAAATATGGGTAAAAGTTGAAGGTTGCATTGTGCTCTATGAAACAACAAATGACGAGGAATGAGATGTTGTCACCATTATACAGTAAATACATGTATATGTTAATCAATTACCTCACTGACTGATATACCAGAAGATAGCCCTGCTACTTTTAGTAGCAGGCATAGAAACAACTTACCTCATCAAAGAAGTCTCTGAAGAGAATATTGGCCTCATCAAAGATCTAAATGAAAGATAGCATTTTTACAGAAATTAAAGTGATTTGGTAACTTTGTGAGGCTTGATAAAATCTGAGCTGCCTGGCCTTACATGTAATCAGTGTATATAATATGGTGTAAAAATGAAGCCCAGGAAAAAAAAAGCACTTCAAAATCATCATGTGCTTCACTAAAGTAAACATATGCAAGTGATCGAAAATGCCAGACTCATTTTCCCCAATAGACTCAATGTTAGACTAAAGCATATGGCCATACGCTTTCATAAATGGGAGTATTCCGTCATAGATATCTTAATAATAGCATTATATATAAAAAAACCTTTCTATGCCTGGCTATTTATTTATCCTTCTGAACATCATTATATAAGACAGATATCAAAATTCAACAATTAATTAAAGCAAGCCTCCACAAAGTTACCGAATCCCTTTACTCTTTTGGAATCTGGGTTCCTAGGCATACATCATTACTGCTTTTACCAACATGCACCACACACATATTAGGTTAGTTGTAAACAGTTGAGCTGTGAAGACGGGTACAGATTTATCCCATTCATACAGAAAAGCATTGGTGATCCTTTATGTGTGCACAAGAATAGAAAAATGCAAAATATCAGTAAAATATTCCAAAATACATGAAAAATAAACTTATTTTACCTAAAACAATCTACAGTGTTGATAAAAAGTCAAAGGGGTTAACAAAAACAGATTCTTAAAGTTTTCAATTGGTACATATCGTGTGCCCTGCAGATATACGTTAGCATGGGAATTCCAAATACACCATACTACAAGGAATACATCTGTTTAGACCCAGGCACACATTGATACATATCAAGAGGAGATGTACATACCACATGACACAGTCTGTTGAAGTTAGTCAGGTTCCTCTCTTTCATCTTCAAGACACAAGGCAAGGTGGAGATCAAAATCTGGCAGCCATTTACCAACTGGACCTAGAGATGAGAAAGAAATTTCCAGAGTAATTCAAGAATAACTGGTTAAACTACTTCCATTAAAAAAATAAATACTGTGAAAGCTGTTATTTTCACGTACAGATATTTCTGGAAAAGGCAAGGTCTCAGACAATTTCGCGAGTGACCAAGAATATTGTACATAAGGTTTAGCATGTCCGTTTAAATTGCTATTTCATAGTACATTGGTATACAATATCTTGCATTTAATTTGAACATAAACTCTGCCATGTAAAAGTTGGTTAGATTGGCTTAAATTTTACTTCAATTGTAGCTCAAAGCTGAAAACTCATACCACAATTCAATCTCGAGTAAAAGACATTTGCATTCTTTTATTTAATTTGATTTTTGTTTGATTCCTGTTTCAAAAAGTTGGTTTTGGTGTCAAAATACTGAATTTCTCTGAATATCCTTCCTTCTCAAACACGTATATTCACGTGACTCACGTTTGCAATTGCGATAGCAGATTTTCACGATCAGTATTAGGAACATGAGTCATATGACAATACATGTTTGAGAATAATCAGAGAAATTCAATAATTTGACACCAAAACTGAATTATTGCAACAGGGATCCAATAAAAAATCATATTAAATGAAAGAATATAAATGTCCTTTACTGGAGGATGAATTGAGGCATGAGATTTTAGCTTGAGCTAGAATAAAAGTGAAATTCAAGCCAACTTTTGAAGTGTCTAACCAACTTTTACGTAGTAGAATTTATGTATATATATAAAGTGCTAGCACGTATATCGTATGGAATAAGGTGATAAATTAGCCAGGCTTCTAATATTGTGATTTGAGGTCTGGTTTTCTCAATGAAGGCTTCACCTTTTTTGCGGCACAAATTAGTGCAGTCGTAATCAAGAGGCAATACTATCGCGAGCTGTTAAATTCGCATCCCAATATCAACTCGTGAAATTCGCAAAAAGTCAAACCCTCACGAAAATAACAGCTTTACAGTATACGAAGACAAAATTGTTATCATTTTTTCATTTAGTCCTTTATTTGTATTTCTCTATCATTACACTCTATCCCTAGAGGTTAAATGCAAAAAATGCACTGTACTTTAAAATGGTGTTTAAGTTCCTAATCAACATTTTTAGGGCTGCAATGAAATTTACTGCATAGAGATAAGGGATACCATGAGAATAACAATAGGAACAACAACAACAAAAAGCGGGTAAAACATTTCACCAAGGAAATGAAATTTGGGCGCTCAACTCCCCCCCCCCCCCCCCCCAAGATTCAACAAAGTTCTTTGCCCTACAATGTACCCATAATCATCACTTTTGTTTTTATAAAGTGAGGTAGGTTTTCATCCTTTACTCATGAAATGTTACATAACGTTTTTAAGACAATAATAAATTGTTACAGATGATACCAACCTCTTGTTGTTTCTCCTTGTTACCCCCATAGAGGAAGATTGTGCTGAGTGACTTGCTTGCTGCTCTGACGTACTTTTCACATATCTCACATACAGTCTCTGCATGCTCCCACGATGTACACAGAATCAATACCAGAGGCTGCAGAAGAAGAAAAAAAATTAATATGAAAATGATTAATCCATTCACTATGGCATGTTCCTCCTACTGCCTGTTTTACTGAATGGCTTAAAATATTGTATTGATAATAAGAAACATTTTCTGAATGGAGTATCAAAGTATGAAGCCATAAATCCTGCTGGTCTTTATTGAAGTGCCATAGAAATACATGTACATACAGGCAAACAAATATGTGGTGTCTGCACCTCGGTGCAATACAGTGCATACATTTCATTGTTGGTATCAGGTCTTTAATCAAGAAAAGGTGGATACAATAATATACAAAGGTAAAATATGATGAAGTACATCCAACATGGTTTGAAAAAGAAAAACCATCTGATGGAGTAGTGACATAAACATAATAGCAAGAGAGTACCAGGGCCATGGTAAGTTTGCATGATTTTACCACATATATACACATGTATGAAACAAATGTGAAACTTTAACTTTTAAAAGATGTAATCTTATATGTTTAGCTGATTAAAATGGTACTTGCATATTGTGAATGAGTAAAACAAGGAAATATTGCAGATTATCTTTTATATACAATACAGGGTAATGTGAGCTTCAGTCAATAAATAAAGAAAGTCTGTGTACTCTAAGAGAATTTGCAACAAGAGCAAGTGTGACAAAACAATCAAATGTGAGAATCAAGAAAAAACTTTTGATGGATTTATGTACTCACCCCATTGCCTGGTGGTAGACTGGTGTATGTACTTGACTGAAGCACCTGTGTGATGACTGGGAGAAGGTAGGCTAAGGTGTTGCCTCTGTCTCTTGGAGCTATGCCCACAAGGTCACGACCCCTGAGTACTGCTGGCCAAGCGTATGCCTGAAGAAGACTTATGTTCATGTGTGTCCCCTCTCGCTGGTAAACCTGAATGATCCAATCAAGATTATCAACGCATCATCCTTGGTTACTTTAGATCAATAAACAAGACTTGTTATTGATTGGAACACAATGGGAAAACAGTACCTTCTACACTCATACCTGCAGAAATTCTGAATTTGAGGGGGAAATCTCTCCTCAAATGAATCTAAAATTGAAACTGAATCTGGATAATGAGTTGCATTCTATGGGAAAGCACATCTTGGAGAAATATCAGTAAAATAGATCAGAGTACAGATTATTTTGTTTGGTTTTTTTTTCAACAAAGATATTGTAAAGTAGAAAACATCACCAAAAAATTTGATAGAAATCTCAAATTGTAACTCAATTTCTTGACTGTAATGTAATCATGAGTAATTGATTGAGTATGAAAGGTCTTTAATAGGTTTGAATTTTTCTCCATGCAAATACTCTCTCTTCATGTCAGTAGCTGCATTTACAACAGACAGTGACACTGTATGTAGTGAAATCAATTCCTTTGATTCTTTTTCTACAAACCAACACACACAAACATTTTAATGTACAGGTACCAAGTAAGAATTAAGCAAATAAATGAAAAGGTCCTGATAACCCATCTTGCCTTCTTGATAACTTCAGGGAATGGAGCATTGTTGATTTGTCTGATAGGATCAGGTGGGCGTTCCCCATGCATGATTACACCCATCTCGTTGCCATGGTGATGATCAGCAGTTGTTCCAGTACAAGGTTCATCTCTTGGGCTGCTGCACTTCAACTGTTTTAAAAGACTGAGTTGAAAGGAAGGGACAGTCAATTTGTTCATTTAATTGCCTATCCGAATGACAGTTTAGAGGAGTAGAAGTGGTGTGCAGGTGATAACATCCTGGTATTTGTGTCAATTCCAATTTTGCAAGAGATTACAAAAATCTGGAACCCAATGAAAACTAAATACTATTCTTAGCAAGCCTACCCAAATGACAAATCTAATTGACAATAATAATAACAACAACTGGTTTTTTTTAACCTAGCGCTTTACCAGTTACAAGTAAATGAGTAAAGCGGTTAAAGCATTACTACCCTGTTTCTTATTTCCAAATTAGTATTTACAAAAAAAATGAATGAAATCTCTTAACTGACAAAATATTGCATAAAAAAGCTTTCATTATAAAACATCAAATGATGGCATTTTTTTTAATACAAATTTTTTAATGCAGACTCATGAGAGGAAAAAGTACACACATGGAATAGTTTCAAGTAGAATTAAAGATGTGTGGTTTGTTACAGGCACTTTTAACTGCATTGGCTACTTCAAGAAGCCTTTTTGTGCTTTTCATGATTTACCACAATGTCTAATATTTTGTAAGGTGCTTTTAAAGTGGATTTAAAAAAAAAATCTGATTTGATTTGATTTGATCTGACTTATTCCTAGTTTTGAGATGGAAGGTTATATTATTTTACCTTTCTTCAATAATCTTGGCACGTTCTGATGGGGAGGATGTTGGTGTAGGTAATGTCTTTGTTCTAAGTGGAGTAGTGACCTCCCCTTCAGAGGCATCTGACTGACCGCTGGTGGAACTCATCTTATTCCAGTCAGATGAAGATGGACTCTGTTGAGGAGCTCCTCTGCTGACATTGCGTTTCCAAGGCATCCTTGCTGCTGCAGGATCGCTAACAGGGGACAGGAAAGAGGGAGGAGATGAACTTCCTGGATGGCTAGGTACTTGAGCCAGCTGGGATGGTGGCTCCTTTGGTCTCACACTCACATCTCTTAGGAAAGGTTGCCTGGTGGTGTTGGAGATCACAAGGGGTTTGTGGATGCCTGGTCTTGGAACAACATCCTCACCAAGAGGACGAGGGGGAGATGGGAATTGTTGTGCAGAGGGTTTGGGGGACTTAGATGGAGGGGTAGAGGGAGTAAACTGAGCAGAGGACTTGGGAGACCTTGATGGCAGGTTTGACGGAGATGACTGAGGAGACTTTGATGGCTCAGAGGAAGAGTCACAAGACTTCTCCAACATCCTCTGGAGATTGTCTGACTTCAAGATGTTGGACGAAGGGGAGGTCGCAGAGGAGGGTGGTGATAGAGGGCTTGGTGATCTGGTTCGTCCAACTTCAATGGTCCTTTCAAGTGCTGCAAGGCCACGCCCTCTTCCAGGAGAAAGACATGTCTTTGACCCTCCTGCAATGTCTCTCTGTGCAATATCAGCTTTACCACACATCTCTTCCTGCACCTGTCCTACAGAAGGACTAGAATCTCTGGTTCTTGGCAATCTGAGAGGAACATCCTCAGCACTGTCTGCCTTATGGCGTAACAAGACACCTCCCCTTTTACTCTGTGCCTCCCCATTTAGTGTTACATTCTGATGAGAGGGGCTATGGCCTCTTGGTCTCCAAGGTAGAAGTCCTTCACCATGTACCTCTTTCTCCTTCTCACTGACCTGAGGAGGAGGACTGGAGATCTTGGGGGTGTATGTCCTGGGGGTCATGGGGCGAGAGCATGCACCTTCTGAGCTTCCTATTTCAGATACTGTCAAGAGGAAGGGATAGTTGAACACATTAAAACATTTTCTATCATACTATTAACCATATCAAGTATATGTTGCTTTTAGATTGTGATACAACATCAGTCTAACACCTCATTGATGACTTCTCTAACATTTGCCAAGAAATGTTTCAATTCTATGTATCATAAAATTCCCGGAAAATTTAGTGGAAGAACTTAAACCTTCATACATTCTTTTCAATCAAAAGTCTTAAAGCAGCATTGTCTGTTGAGCTCAATCCCTATTATAGCACTGTGATCTAATTTTGATTCAATAATAATGTCAAGAACACAAAGCAATATACACAAGAGCAATTTCAAATACTGGGATTAAATGATAAATGAGAATTATGTAAGTGCAATGAAAATCCAGAATTTCCATTACCGTTAAGTGAAAATCACTCACCTTCATCAAAGTCCCTTTCAACCTGGACAGCAAAACCCTGCTTTAGAAGCTCTTCATTCACATTCACCTGTTAAGATAAAATGCAGTTTCTATCATTCTACCCCCAAAATTAATTCTTCTGCAAAGTCTGCTCAAATGGTCACATGGAACAAAGAACTTTAAGAAGGTTTTTTTTTTTTTTAATTTAAATAGTGAAAAGATTTTCATTCAACCACAAAATATTTTAATTTTGAACATACGACTTGTATCTCATTTCTCGATGGGTGCAGGTGTTGATAAAGAAGTATCTCTGGGGCTTATCATATAGTTGAACTTTGAAAAGGTAGCCATAATTTGAGATCTGACATCTGCTCTGGGCTTTTCTTCATCAAAGACATAGAGTTAGGATAAGGGTTGCTGTTGGATTTTAGGTCAGGTTTAGGGTTATTATTAGAAATAGAGGGTTCCCACAAGTAGCCATGCTGGAAGACAAACAATAGCAAACCTGTGCACTAGACCATTACGACAATGGCTTTTTATAGTCTGATGGACAGGTTTTTATTGTTTGTCCTCCAGCATGGCTGCTTATGGGAACCCTCTATAGTGCTCTGGGATTATATGTTTGTTAGGAAATGGGTTGATGTAGGGTATTGACAGGAGAGCAATTGTCACACAAGCATGTGTCCTACAGCCTAATTTGGGTGTAATTCTCACAAAAACAATACAATCCTTCCACATATTCCATCTCGGGACTAAGAATTCATAGAACGGATCAGAAAGTTATAAGTCTTACCTGTCCATGGGGTGTGTTCACATATAGAGTCACAAAGCGTGTTTCCTTTGGACCGATTCCATGTATATCCACCTGAGCAGAACGATCTGTCAAACAAAAATAGATTTGCTGGATTTACAACAGAATATAGAGTATTTCTACAAAAAAAAAATCTAAAAAACAATTTGTGTGAATACTACGACCTATTTCTGATTGTTGAGCATGTCCTGGACTTAATCTGGAGTTTTATTACATTGTAAAATTCTCAGCTTTAAAATGATGTATAACTCAACACAATTGGATGTCCCTAACCCAATTTAAAAAGGACTTCATGTCAACTCCCCCCCCCCAAAAAAAATGTAGTTTAGAGAAAAGGAAGTTTAAAGCCTGGGGTCTACTTTAGCACTCTGACCCATTAGGTATTGTGCAAGGTGACAAAAAGAGGATTAGAACTTAACAGAAATGTCTAGGAAGGGATTATCAGATTGTTCTAAAACTTGTCACATCAATTAAGCATATCCTGTTCATTAAATCGTCCAAGTATCAATGCAACAGTTTACTGAATTTAATAATCATAGATCAAAATGAGACAGGTAACCAGGGTTGTAAAAAAAAAAAGATAGCTAAATGTATTACAGCAAACTCCAAATCAGACAAACATAGATCGATCTACAAAATGCTGCCCCCAAAACAACTTAAGATTCTTTGATGCTTCAAAATTTTTAAATTACATACATGTAGAAGAAAGTATACTCTTTCAGGAATTGCATAAAACTCTAATTTGCACATGCTGACCAAATATACCTTTATTGAGCTCTAACTGAAAATCACAGTGTGTGACTTTTTTGTGGTTTTGTGGTGCCTGGTCACATATTCTAGGTTGCTTTCATGAGCTATTCATCACAATTTCCTTACATCGGATTTGGTGGAATTCCCTATCAAAGTGTGTACCAATCTTGGATGAAGCAAAACTTGCGGCCCATTTGGAAATTACTCCAAATTTGCTTAGAGGAATTAAGGAATTTTACGATGATGAATAATGAATGATGAATGTGAAAAGTTACTAATTTACATTTTTTGTTCATTACTACACCTTTAAATTTAGGTTTAGCTGCAATGCTGTAGAGGTTTGACAAAAGTCTACCCCTTCGATATAATTATGAACTGTTCTTTCCCCTTTTCACCCCATTCAATTGTAAGACATCAATTCACAACATCTATGAGATATTTACCAACCTTCCACAATATTCTTGAAGAATTCCACGGCTGCTATGTCCCACTTATCTGCAGGCCTGAATAAGACAATGGGAAAGAAAAATCTGAAGTATAGTGCATCAACTGCCCCTGACAAGGGAAGGTGTACTAAATCACTATAAAGGGCTGGTCACATTTGTACGATAACGATACCTTTTTATCATTGCCAAATCGTCCAAGCGTTGCTTATGTAGAAAATGATTAGGAATTCTTTGTGGAGGGTCAGACTTCTCTGATATACGGTAATGAGCCCCTCTCTCCGATTTTATCGTCCCAGTGGAATTGCTCGGTCATCAATATTTTGTAGCTCACCAATATTTTCTGAGAGCCAATTATTTTCACTCCTTTGAGGTGATGTTGGTTCAGAGGAATCCTGCGGACAGTGTCCCTCGTGCTTGATTGACAGAACCCCACCATTGGTCAAGTGTGACCACTCTTATTGTCATCGTTAAAGGTACATTTTATATGCGCATACATTATTGTTATCGTTATCGGATAAATGTGACCAGCCCTTAACCCTTGGGTCATTCCTGCAGCTATACCTGATTGAAATGTGCAGGTGGACCACTACACTGAGGATTCCCCTACTCTTTTACAGTGAGTGCACTGAGTGCTTAACATGCATACATGTAGGTGGTGACTCTCCTACATGCAGGACCTCTATTTAACATTCTATCAATGGGGGTGTTTTCTACTGTAACCTACTTGTAGCCTACGTCTACGGAACAGGGGAGGGGTTAAAACCGTTAACATACAACAACAAAATTGAGTTCATACAGCAGATGCTCTACTGAAAAGTAAACTCGCCTCCTTAGAGGTCAAAATTACAAATCCCATCTTCAAAGATTTTAGAACATCAGATATTGCCCATTACTAATTTTCTTGAAGATTATGCTATCGATTTGAAAAAAAAAAAGGAACAAGCTTAGGGAATAGCATGCCTGAACCAAGAGGAAAATATGTATAAATACATAGATTAGTAAACATCATGTAACATTTTGAAAAGCCGCCTACTATTTGTGTATAACATTTTATCATATCAGAATGCTTTGTTTGCGGCATAATATCATACTTTGGACAATTTCATCTGCTAATGTCCTACAACTGTCTATAGTACTTTTTAAAAATTTAGTCTCTTTTAATAGTATTCCCCCCCCCCCCCCCACCTAAATTGAGAAAACCCTTGATACAGCCTCCTTATATGATTTTAACTACAGCTGTCAAATATAAAAATACAAGAAGCATCTTACCCTAATTCAGCTTGATTCTCTTCGATGGTGACATGTAAGGTTGTAGGTTGAAGGCCATGAAGTCTGAAGGGTTTGGCTTGGGATGGAAACATCTTTAGTTTGAAAGGAATCTCCTTCAGTCTGTCAAGACAATAGTACCAATGAAAGTTAAATCTCAGTATTAAGAGATGAAGTGACCAGACGATGCATCAAAACATGGTTAGGTCCTATGCTTGCTGCTATACCAAACTACGATATTGTTTCAAAAAAAGGAGTAGAAAATGGAGTAGAACACGATGAATGCGACTGCGTCTCCAATTTGCCTCCGCCTAAATTCAGTTGATGGCTCAAACTATTCTTGAAATATTGTGATAACTAGAATAAAAAGCCTCTAACTACATGTTAATTGACCTCTTTGACATATGACCTTACACCTTATAACCCCAAAGTCTGATCACTTTATCTTCTCCTAGTCATGAATAAAAAATAGTTGAGATATGGTGATAACAAAGGTAAAAAAACATTAATTTCACATACACCTGTATAATGACCTCTATGACCTGTCACCTTTGACCTACATGAACAAAAATCTAATCAGTTCATCTCATTATGGTGATGCATACTAGTTCCAAGTTTGAAGTTAATGGATCAAATGGTTCTTGAGATATCACATTAAGGCTAAAACCTGCAATTTCAGAATTGACCTCTATGACCTTTGACCTTTGACCTACGTATCCCAAAATCTAATCAGATCATCTTTCTATGGTGATACATACTAGTACCAAGTTTGAAGTTCATACCTCAAATGGTTCTTGAGATATCGTGTTAACAAGGCTAACACTTGCAATTTCAGAAACTGACCTGTGACCTTTGACCTACATACCCCAAAATCTAATCAGATCCTCTTCCTAAGGTGATACATACTAGCACTACATTTGAAGTTCATACCTCAAATGGATCTTAAGTTATCGCGAGAACGAGGCTAACACCTTAAATTTCAGAAATTGGCCTCTGTGACCTCGACCTTTGACCTACATACCCCAAAATCTAATCAGATCGTCCTCCTATGGTGATAAATACTAGCACTAAGTTTGAAGTTAATACCTCAAATGGTTCTTGAGTCATGGCTAGAACGAGGCTTACACCTGAAATTTCAGAAATTGGCCTCTGTGACCTTGACCTGTGACCTACGTACCCCAAAATCTAATCAGATCGTCTTCCTATGGTGATACATACTAGCACCAAGTTTGAAGTTCATACCTCATGTGGTTCTTGAGTTATCGCTAGAACGAGAAAGCAGGACGGATGGACGGACGGACAACCCGAAAACATAATGCCTCCGGCACCACCATCGGTGGGCGGAGGCATAAAAAGAGTAAAGATAGACAAGATATATACCTTTAATTGAATGACTACTATAGTTCAAAATTGTCTTTCAGAACTCCTTTATAGAGGAATACCAACAGTTCTTTTCAGAACTACCCTCTCAAAACTTCTGTGACCTGTTCACAACTTTCCAAATCTTGATGACTCCTATTTTCCTTCTCCTCTTTCCATTCACCTCATACTTGGTGTATAAACAACGAGCAAAACTTTTTTTTTTAAATGTACAATGTAAGTGTTTCTATAAAAACCACTCTATTATTATCTATATCCTTTTCTCTCCTTTTCCTTTAACTTTCCTTAATAACTCTAAACGTCCCATAAGTGCATTCTTTTGATGAAAATAATAAATGAACAGCCTTTTCAATATTTGGTTACCGAAAGCCTTCAGTTGTGCATACTCACTCGCCATGAAAATCTACAGAGAACATCTAATATGAATAATGTGACACTTTCAGTGCACATTCACATATTTATTTGAACCTGGTAGCATATGTTTCAGTCTGAAAGACCTTGTAATATGAGTGCCATAATTGCATTGTGCACATTATAAGTATTGTTCCCAAGGCCAGGGGAGTGAAAATTGGGCATAAACTATATGCACACTGAGTATGAATCAAATGACAGAAACATTATTGGGAAGCTTATAGATCAGTTGAAAAAACATATATTATTATTTGTAATATATATTGCTATTAGTTGAGAAAGAAGTACAAAGTGTTGTTTTTTTTTTAAAGTAAACTGACATATATAAGTTTTGATGGTATGGTATGGTATGGTATGGTATGGTATGGTATTTACTTCCAATCACAATATAAAAAAACATTACAGAGAGAATACATAGAGAATATGAATTCATATGAAAGAACATCATCATATAGAATAGAAATATTGGCTGAATAGCCCATTCAGCTTTGCTAATATGACAAGGCTGTTCTTCCTTGCTGAACCTGGTGTGAGGATCCAAACTTTGATGTGACATTCTTTTTTCAGAATTCCCAATTTTGTGTCAAATGACAGAGCAAGTAACAATATTCAATCTTATTTCTCTACCCTTTTCAAGAAAAAAAAGTTTAAAGGAGAATGAAACCCCTGGGGAAATATCCATTCTAATGAAAAGAGAGGATAGAGAGAAGCAGTTATAAAAAAAAGTTCCTTCAAAACCGGTTACGAAATGAAAAAGTTATGAAAGTTTGAAAAGTCTCAATCTACTTTCTATGGCGATCCTCAAATTGGCAATGTTGCTTCAAAATGGCAGGTTTAGTAGAACAACTCTCCATATGTTTTGTAAACAAAATTTCATATTTTCTCCATTATCTCTAAAGATGCTCCTTGTCCTTTTGTGAACTCAACATATGTTGTGTCAAATACATTTTCCCTTGATATATCTTGAGCTAAGAAGGGAAGGAGACAAGCTGCACCTTGAGAGATAATGGGGGAAATATGAAATTTTGTGTACAAAACTTATGGAGAGTTGTACTGCTAAACCTGTCACTTTGAAGCAACATTGCCAATTTGAGGATCGCCATAGAAAGTAAATTGAGACTTATCAAACTTTCATAACTTTCTCATTTTGATGGAACTTTTTTTAAATTGCTTCTCTGTATCCTCTCTTTCATTAAAATTGATTTTCCCCAGGGTTTCAATATCCTTTAAAGAAGAGATCAATGACTTACCTATTGATGGCAACCAAGAATGATTCTGCATAATCCACTAGATGACATCTAACAATACAAACACAGAGAATCATATCATTCGAAATTCTATACTATTACATGGTCACCAATTACCAAAGATATCATGTCAATAATGGTGATAGAAAAGTGAATTTATTCTTTCTTTTATTTATATTATATAAATGCCTGAAAAAATTGTACAAGTGCATGGATAAAAACAAGGCAAATTTTAACCTTTAGTTAGAATGAAATTGTCATATATTCAACTTACAATATTTACTTACCGAAATATGATGTGAAGCTGATATTTTGAATTATGAATAATAGTGTGGAACCCAAAACAAACAGAGGAAAACATTTTTGGTGCTTGGTCCTATTTCATGACTAATTAATTAATTACATACATGTAATGTATATTCCATGAAAATTGAGATTGTATAATACATGTATTTATACACATGGATAGAACCCTAGACGTGAAATTATGTAGTACAGACACCTTACACATAAAACTTACGATGCTTTTATTCCATGGGCCGTCTGATAATTGCTGAGTACTCTAGTTCTGTACCATTTACTATCACTAGGCCTCTGAGCGAGGTACATCTGTTAAAAAAGAAAAGAGTATTCATTTATGTAAAGATGCATGGATACTTAGGACTAGTTGTTTTATTAAGATTTTATTCTAAATACTAAGAGAATTTGCAATTCAGTGTAAAAAGATTTATTATGAGATATGTTGTACAAGTGTTGTCAATACTTTCTTCATTTACAAAATACAATAAATGATATTTGCGACATCTAGTACGGTACTTTAAAGATTAATCAAAATTCAGTTTGTATCAAACAAGTTAAATAAGTTTCAAATCAGCTTCAAAAGTAGACCTTATTCCTAACTTGACTGTTAACATGTTCTATGGTGTACTGGTCTGAGTAGTAGTCTACATGTATACCTTATCCTTGACAGGATTAGTAACATGTTCTATGGTGTACTGGTCTGAGTAGTAGTCTACATGTACAACTTATCCTTGACAGGATTGGTAACATGTTCTATGGTGTACTGGTCTAAAGTAGTAGGCTACATGTATACCTTATCCTTGACAGGATTGGTAACATGTTCTATGGTGTACTGGTCTGAGTAGTAGTCTACATGTATACCTTATCCTTGACAGGATTGGTAACATGTTCTATGGTGTACTGGTCTGAGTAGTAGTCTACATGTATACCTTATCCTTGACAGGATTGGTAACATGTTCTATGGTGTATTGGTCTAAAGTAGTAGGTTCCATACCTTACCCTTGACAGGATAGGTAACATGTTCTATGGTGTACTGGTCTGAGTAGTAGTCTACATGTATATCTCACCATTGACAGGATTGGTAACATGTTCTATGGTGTACTGGTCTTATGTAGGCCTAATGATCTGAGTAGTAGTCTACTTACTTTACCTTTGACTGGACTGTTAACATGATCTGTAATGTCCTGGTCTGTTGAGAGCCAGAAGGGCAGCAACTCATATATTTTAACACAGAGTTAACGCCTTTCTTGCTCTCAACGGACATGGTTGAGAGCCAGGCATGGTATTACCATACCCTTCCCTGGCTTGTCTCCCTTTCAGGACATGAATTATTTAAGGGCTAAATTGATCACATTTTGTTCTTCAAATTGGCAACAATAATATTTTTCTTTTAGTGTTACAAGATTGTAATAAGGGGTAATGTCTTTGAAAACAATATAAATGGTTAAAAGAATTGTCGAAAAGTTGAAAAAGTTGCCAATTTCTATAAAAAACAATGATTTTGAACCTCTCAATGTGTTGCCAATTTAAGGATTTTAAAGCTTATTCTCCTTTTTAAAATTCCTGGGATCAAACTCAATATGGTCATGCAACAAAAATGGACATAGTGTGTGCAGAAATTTTTGCTCTTTCTACTCATGTATCTGGTATACTTTTCAGGGCTCTGAATCAAAAGTTATTGAGCCAAACCACAAAATGTGGTCAGTTGTCTCGAAAGGGTTAACATGTTCTATGATGTACTGGTCTGTGCAATAGTTTACATACCTTTCCCTTGACTGGATTGGCAACATGTTCTATGATGTACTGGTCAGATGAACAGTAGTCCTCTATCTCATCACACAGTTCCTGGAACTGGATGGTCTCTTGTGACATGCCAGGCCCTAGTACCTCCTTCCCCCAGAAGTGGAAGGGGTCCTCAATCTGTAGAAGAATATATCTTTATTCTTCGAATATATACCTGTACTACTTGTATTCTTCATAAATGTAAAATGTAATATCCAGATTAAAGTTCAACCAAGACACCACAGGCCTAACAATGGAGGATAAGGATTTTGATAAATATTTGTTGGTGCAAGACTACATGTATTAAAGATTCATCCATGCAATATGAGCCTGATCGGTTAAGAGTGAGCATTGGGGTGAAAATTTAATTTTCAGATTTTTATGATGAAATCACTTCCAGGTTTTTCATTAATATCTAAAGTTACTAAAATTCACGTTTGTTTAATTGACAAGGTCGGGAAAGTCATTGGATTGGCCCATTTTGCAACAGGGGTGATGAACACTAATGTCACGAACGGACATTTTCTAGAAAGATTGATTTGGTCCTAGTTTAACACTCTCTAAACTTTCTTAAGTTTTGTTAGAAAATAATTAAAGATCAAACACCATTCCATTGAAAACCAAAAAATATTTGAAAATATTTGTACAGAAATGGTTGTGCCGCACGGCCATCCACATCTTGATGCAAATTTGTCCGTCCGTGACAGAAAAAATTTGTAAAAGTTTTTTTTTCCATCGGTGGGGCAAAAGTGAAAACAAAAACTATGCTGAGCTATCTCACTAGCTAGAGACCTATACCATGTATGAATAAAACTTTGATCAATTAAATAAACATATACTAAAAACAAATTTGAAAAGTGTCACGGACGGACACTAATTTTGTCACGGACGGACAATGCAATATACTGATATGGTAAATGCTGTGAGATTTCAAATTCAATGAATTGTTTTATTGTTTATTGGTTCATGGAACATATTTCATCCAAAATATCATGTACAGTGAAACCTGTCTATAAAGACCGCTCAAGACAGACAAGAAAAGCTGTCTTTACGTACAAGTGCATGTACATGTATTCATGTAGTGTACAACTGTACATGTATAATATATGCTACAGACCAAAATGAACATGTCGAGAAGAATGTGATGTAAGCTTTCAAAATATAACCCTATACATTACAGTCATGTAGGTGGACCGAAAACAAACATCAGTATTTAGTATTTTAATTTACTTTACAGCTCAAAGTCATATATTTTGTTTCAAACATAGAGGTAATATAGAAATAGGATTATGTGTGATTGATCATTATCATATATAGGAAGTAAAATTTCTCATTTGGTTTACAACATCACCGTACCAGTACTCTTTATAACATCTCATATTTTTCAGTAGTTCTGTTTAAGAGGGTGAAAACCAAATCATGAAATGCAGATCATTGTCTCTATCACTTTAAGAACAATGTTGGCTTTCTTGACAAAGGCCCTAATGGCAACAGTTGAGTGTATAAATCCCACAGAGCCTAATTATGTCCTGTTAGTTGAGGGATTGCCTAAAACGACTAGTGTAAGTCATATATTATAACTTTCTGACCCCCTTCCCCATAAAAAACTGTTTCAGGGTTGATGCAACCAATTCAATTATGAGCATTTAAAATTATATAGTTTCTAAAAAGGTTTCTTCTTATGTTATGTGATTACATAATTCTTTTTAAATTGTTGGCTATGTATGATCCTGAACTACAAAGAATCTCTATCTGTCTCAAACGTTAAACTAATTCAAAGCATTCTTACCAAATAGAGTCCAAACATGGTTCTTGCAATCTGATACCACATCTGACCTCCAATGTTTATAATTTTCAAGCACAAATTTGTAATTTAATTTGAATATGATCAAGCTTCGGTATTAATGTTGAATCTAAAACTTTTACACATTGCTGATGACCAAAGATATCAGCTACAATATTAGCAATAATAATATTAATAAATAAATAAGTAAGAAAATAAGTATTCATCTTCTGTAAACACCTGTACTTGTACATTGTGTATACACTACAATACAGGCATCCACTTTTGACATAGATTCCACTTAAAAACTAAGTTTTTCAAGCTAAGTTTTGCTTAATTGTGGAATAAAATCAATTTCAAACAAAAAGTAGAAAGCAAGAAGTACGTATGCGCAATTTTAGATAGGAACACATGCAGTTTTTAAGTTAATGTCCGTCCGTGACGCTCAAAATGTCCGTCCGTGACACCCAAATGTCCGTCCGTGACAAAAAGTTTTCGGACCTCTAGCAAAAGTTACAGCTTGCTTTCAAATTCTACGTATGTGACAGGGAAGTCAATTTACTTGATTAACATTTGCAGTCAAAAAAATTTGTCAGTGACAGTTTGTTTAGATAGAAAAGACAAAAGATTACCGATAAGTCAAGAAACCCATTTCTATCTTGTCCGTCCGTGACATTGAATATTTAATGGATTCTACTTTTAGTAGGTAACCATGGAAACCAAATTTTATCATCATTTAGCACCTTCAGTGATACCCTTCACAATGAAACATAAAACAGCTCAACACATCTCATAACTTATTTTTTACAGGCCTTCAAACTTTCAAAATTTGTCAAATGTCCGTCCGTGACTAACCGATCAGGCTCATATCAAGCCAATTAAAAATTCCTTTATAAGTCAGATTATAAGGTGTTTCTATGGAGGAAATCACACCATCAGTCAAAATCATTAGTCGGTTTGGTTTTATGATCGAAGGTATTACATGTATGTAATACGGTCATCATCACCCAAAGACTTCAAAAGATCCGCTCCCAGGAGGGAAGTGTATAAAAATAAATTCTTCTCCTGAACCAAACTGAAGGCTCTCCGATATCTGGTAGACATTACTCTGAGTGATTATGAATGGGATAATGTCCCATATGTTCCTTTCTTTTGGAGGGGAGGGGGGATGGGGGGGGGGGCAGCATGCAAGATTTGTACACGCATTAATCCCAGGGTAAGCGATCTATGATGCATGGCATATACATGTACAAATTCCCAAGTGTGGCTCGCGCTTTAAACTCCCGGGGGGTCACTCACAGACTGAAGTGGTACCCATGCGTGTCCAAAGGGTCGGATTTCCGACGTCGTCGACGCCTTTAGGAAAAAGGGGTGTTTTTCAGTGTGATATGACGTTTTTGAGAAAAAGGGTTACCAATTAGCTGGTTCTTCGACATTGTTTTTTTTCCAACACTGCAACACTGACGGCTGTGAGGGTTCTCAACCTCGGCCGCCTGCCAATTGCAAGACTACTTAAACACCGCAATGTCGCGTTGCGTTGGACATGACGACAGTGCAGAGGGGCACTCAAGTTTAATGTTGATGGGGGTGTGCCTCAGCCAACCCCAAAATGGGGGTCTAAGGAAATGACTAGAAGCGAAAAATATAGGGTCTTTGGAAGTGAAACTATATCCAGCTGAGCCCCTTCACTTTACAATACTAGAAAAAGAAGACAGTGTAAGAATTTTGAGCATAATAAAACAGTTTAACGTGGAATCTGGATTAATTCATGTTTCTTCATTCAAGTGTATGATTTAAAATATGTCTTGCAATTTAATGATGTACAGCATCTTCGTCCATTTACACCATATATGGGTACCTTTATACACTCTGCCATACCATTAAAAGGGCATTAAACTGGCAGAAGATGAACAGCACCATCTACAGTGATTGTTAAATAAAGATTATAATTTGAAAATTAATTGCATTTTATTTTGAATTTTGACAAACAGCTTGTTTGGATAACAAGCAAATTTTATATTTCAAACTATAATTTTTGAATTGGCATTGTGGAAAATTGTGTGCAGGTACATTAAGCTTTTACAAACTAGAATGGGGCATGATGGGAAGATGAGAGGCACAGATAATTATCAAATCCTGTTCAAAGATGGCGCTAATTAGGAGCTCCAGTTTACTGTCACTTTAAGGCGTACATTTTACATTGTTCTACGCCATTTACGTCGTTTACGGGTATATTTTACATTTTCATATGCCATTTAAGCTATTTAGGGGTATATTTTACATAATCTTACGCCATTTAGGGGTATATTTTACATAATTTTATTCCATTTACAGGATAGGGTAGGATTTTACACCAAGGATTACGCCATTTAGAGTCCAATTTTGAGGTGCTCGGACGAGCATGGGTATGACTTCAGTCTGTGAGTGACCCCCCGATTTAAGCTACATGTAGAAACATCTACGTTTGGTCATTTTCTTTCTCTAAAAGCCTAACATAATCCAGACCTTTAGTATAGTCCGATTTAGGGGCTGTTTTAGGGGCAGGCCACTTCTGTTTGCCTGTTAAGAATAAAACGCCTACTGAGAATAGAAAATGACATGGTTGAAGTCATATCAAGAGAGGTACTGCCGACAATGAGTAGGGCATCACAGTATCATCATGTTTAGCCTCTTTGGTAATTCAAGACTTGGTTCTCTTTAAAATAAATATACCTTAACCCCAAGGGAATACTATAATTTAGCAAATAATTAAAATCAAGAACAAATAAAATCAATGGACTAAAGGGGTTAAATACAATGTTCCATGCTATTCCATTCATTTAAAATTATAACAATTTACACTTATTATGCATTGGCCTACAGACAGATCATATGCTAAAAACAAAGAAGAAAAACAGTTATTCTTTTACTCTGAACTCATTAGAAAAACTTACCTAAAAAAAAAACCTAACAAATAAAATCAATAGACAAATGGGGTTATAAAATGTTCCATGCTATTCCATTCATTCAAAATTACAAGAATTTACACTTATTATGCATTGGCCTACAGACAGATCAAAAGCTAAAAAAAAAAGAAAGAAAAAAAGTTGATTATTCTTTTACTCTGAACTCATTAGAAAAACTTACCTTTAAAACTGTGATGTTGGTTGTCATTTTAACATAGTTCAACTATCTGCATGGAAATATAAAGATACATGTAGAGGACCATGAAGTAATATCAATTTTGATTAAGAAATCTGTTTTTTAAAAAATAAAGTGGGAGTATAAGAGAATGAGAGCTGATTAGATCAGAAGTAAGGCAAAGGGCATTACAGGCATTGCAATAAAATAAATGCAGGACTCAACGAGGAAGATATTTAGAGCAGATGAGAGAATATGAGAGAATGAAAGTAAGGATAGAATGGACTCAGCTCAAGAGGGAAGGAAAAGAGGAGGGTGAGGTGAAGAACAGAATGAAGGACAATAGGAAAAGAATGACAAAAAAATAATCAATGACAGATGCATACCAAATGGCAATTTGGTGACATTTATTTGGAAGCGTGCTGATGTTCAAGCCAATTTTTATTGTTTACTTTTTGAATGGAAGATTGGAATAGTCAATGCTGTAGCTATGCGGTGGTAGAACACGCACGATCCCCATAGAAAAATGCATGTTTTGCTTTTGAGCCATCATGGATGTCAACATCTATATTCACAGAAAAAAAAAAATGAATGCAAAGATTGGATTTATCCTTTATTTTTTGGTGAATATAGATGCGACATCCGTGACAGCTCAAAACATGTGCCTGTGTCCTTTTCAAAGAGATTGTGCATATCATAACAGACCATCGCATAGCTAAAGCCTTGAGCCTTGAGGCAACGGCAATATGACATAAATATTCACATTAGCTAATTCACATGATACCATGCAAGTGCACTCATGATTTCAAGTCATTTGTATCAGCGGTACAAGACAGGGAAATATCAGGCAAGGCCAGGAAATCTCAGGTTTGTTGAAATATTGTTCAAATATTGTCAAATCGTGAACTTCAAACCCATTGCAGAGAGTTAAAAGATCTCTCGATACATATATAGGTCTACGCGAAGTAGATTCTACAACTTTTCATCTTAACCCGTCTTAATTAAACAGAATAGAACCAAACTGGAGGTGACATTGACTTGGTATATTTGCATCTGGAGCTCCCTGGAGTTACTGAAAACATTATGTAGCAAGCCGACTCCATGTGTTAAATTGTCAAATTTCCCCATCGGTGGGGACTTCAAAGGAGAATAATTAACGGACCACTATTAGTCGCCGTCGAAGTCCCCATCTATGGAATAATTGATAAGTAAACACATTTTAAGGGGACCTATACATGAGTAATATATGACAGTTTTCTAATGTTGAATTTATAGATTATCACGATCATACTGGAAAAAATTGAAAAAATCATTTGTTGAATGCTGAAGATGTAGTTTAGTGCGTATTGGAGAGTTTTCTGATGCAGAATAAATGACGTCAGAAAATAGTGTATAGTACAACCCATCCAGAATTTTCAGCAATTGCTATGAAAACTCCTGGAAACTGTGTGTGGGAAAGAGATCCCCCATTTACTTGGATGATGTGAGCTTCTGAGTTGTGTGTGGAACTTCGTACCGTTTCGCATCGAGAACAATATGAATATGAGAACAATAGATTTCTTTTGAAAATTTCTCAAACGTGGATTCTTTAGAATATTTGCCGTAAATCAAACTTTAAAGTATGTCTCAATACAATGTCCCCAGCCCAGGCCAGGGCAGTGGCTTTGATCACGATAAGGCCATCGATAACATAAGCTGTCTGAAAATAATTTATATGAACTCTGGCTTCAGAAGCGTAACAAAATCGTTAGCCAGCTACATGTATGCGAGTGCACAGAAAGGCAAGCTATTTCTGCGGGCTGACTTCTGCAGCCGCATGGTGAAGAGCCGAGATTACCTGCTCTCGAGTTCTTCCAACGCCAGAACCCCCGGCGACGACTACTTGACAGATCAAGCTGTACCGTACCTTGCTAAGCCTGTCGCGTTGCTGTCGAGTTTACAAAAAATCACTCATTTACGGTATATAACCTGATTTTTAAGATCTTATACCTCTAAATATCAACAAATGCCCAAATGAATACTAAATTTAATACCTGAGGCATAAGAAATATTGTTGATTCCCTTTCCTCTCAAGTAGAAGTTGTGCTTATCTGGGGATTTCCCCCCAGTCCATATGCAATACATGTCAACCGACTAGCGAACACGTACACGTGCTACGGCTATACGCGTGCGCCACAACGCTGTGCCATATAATGCTGTGCATGTATGATCTGCATGCTAGCACTTTCCCATCTTCACATCACTCAGTCATAGACTCAGGTGCGTAGCTAGGGGAGGGGGGGGGGGGGGGGGGGGGGGGGGGGGGACGGTCGCCCCCCCCAAAGAGAAAGTAAAAAAGCGGGGGGAAGTGAGAGGAAAAAGCCTAAAAAGGTACTACGAGCCGTTATCTTTCTCTCAAAATTTGCTAAAACGTCAAAGTTTTCGCACTTTGCGCCAAAAGGGGGAAACTCCCTCCTCCCTGCACCCACCCCTGTTACATGCAGTGCAGTATTGCGTCCAAAAAATTGAAAAGCAATCAGGGCGTCGAACTAATCTTCGGGCGCCTAAAAAAGGTGCTACGAGCCGTTATATTTCTCTCAAATTGGCTCAAACGTCAAAGTTTTCGCGCGAAAGGGGGGGGGGGGGGACTTCCCCCCCCCCCTGCACCACCCCTGTCATACAGTGCAGTATTGAGTCCAAATAAGTGAAAAGCAGTCAGGGCGTCGAATTAACTTTCCGTCTAAATAAATGTTTGCTACGAGCCGTTGTCTTTCTCTGAAATTTGCTAAAACGTCAAAAGTTTTCGCGCTTAACCCCTGTTATCCCTATTATACATACAGTGCAATATTGCGTCCAAATAATTGAAAAGCAGTCAGGGCGTCGAACTAACTTTCCGCTTAAAAAAAGTGCTACGAGCCGTTATATTTCTCTCAAATTTGCTTAAACGTCAAGGAGGGGGGGGGGGACCATGGTGGATACTCCTCCCTGCCTGCACCCACCCCTGAGAGCACGCTTGGCGTGCTCAACACCCCGCCCCCCTAAAATTAATTCCTGGCTACGCGGTTGGTCATAGTTGCCACTTGCCAGAATTGGCACAATTATGCTTTTGGGCATAATCTTGACCCTTTTAGCATCTAGCATTATCCCTAGCATAATTTTAGAGAATTGACTTTTTTAGAGAATTGAAGCGATTTTTTTGTTTTTGTTTTTTTGTTTTTGTTTTTTTGTTTTCGTTTTTTTTTTTATATATAGAGCAAAACATAATACTTATCATGCTTACTGACTTAAAAGATGTTCTTTTAATGATTTCCTAAAACTGCTTCTGGATGGTTTAAATTTAGTATCAGTTGGTATTTTATTCCATCAATCACTTCCTAAAAAAGAAAGAGAAAATTGTCCTTGGGTAGACCTTGATTTTGGTAAATTTATCAGTCGACATGTTTTTGGTTTTTGTTTCGTTGAATAATTTTGCTGTATAACGTATCACAATAATCTATTAAAGAGTGGGGTAAGTTATTATTACTCAGGCAATACATGAAGGTTCCTACACATAAATAGTACATGTCAAACACATTGAGGATCTTTCAATCTCGAAATAATGGGCAAGTATGAGCTCGCCAGTGACTAAATGTGATGGCACGTACTACCGTTTTATGACTCCAAAATATACAGTTTAAGCTGGTTTAAGCTACTCTTGTATGTCAGTACCGTACAAACTAGGGGTTCGGGGTGTGAGCGAACCCCCCCCCCCCCCTCCCTTAGGAATAAAAAAGGTTTCAAAAAAGTAATTTTTGTGGTTTAATAGAGCTAAGAAAATTTGCAAACATTGAAAGAAAAAAAAAACCAATGTTTGCTTTTGTGTGGTGAAATATATGAATGCCTTTGTTTCAAACTTCGGTTGTGCCACAAAAGAGAAAGTAGAAGAAGAAAGAAAAGAAACAAGAAATAGGAAAGGAAAGGAAAACAAAAACAGAAAGAAAAGAAGGAAAAGAAAAGGGAAGGGAAGAAAAAGAAAGAAAAACTGGCCAATTGTTTTGCTCGCTCGCTTCGCTCTCTCGCAAGAACACGGGAATTTTAATATTCGGGCAAAAGGCATCCCCCTTCGGCAATGGGCTGTAGCCCCCCTCCGCCGCCCCCGGATTTTTAAAGTTCCGATATTCATATTCGGGCAGCAAGGTGCTAAAATATATCCAAATATTTGGGAAGCAAGCAGTTAGTAATATAATGTAAATTGTGTATGCAACTTCTGTACATTTTCATGACGAAAAGTAAAAAAAAAAAAAATTGCTCGTTTCGCTCGCTCGCAAACATTTAGAAATTTATAAGTTGATAATCGGGCAAAAGGCGTCCCCTTCGGCAATGGGATGCAGCCCCCCCCCCCCCCCCCGAGGATTTTCCAAGTTCCGATATTCGGGCAATCACCACTTCATATTCGGGCAGCGAGGTGCCAGAATATCCATATATTTGGGCAGCGAGGTTCCCAGATAATTATGTAACTTATGTACATTTTCACTATAAATTTTTTTTTTTAATTGCTCGCTCGCTCGCAAAATTTAGAAATTGAAAAATTGATATTCGGGCAAAAGGCGTCAGCCCCCTCCTTGCGAAAAATGGGCCCGTATGATCAATTCATTTTAATTCAAATTAACATTTATTTTCTTCCAATGAATTTGATAACATTCAACATTCTGTTCAAATAGTACAATTTATATGCATATAAAGTAATATCAGTACAATCAAGAACTTGCAAAATTACAAGGAAGAAGGCGCAATCCCAAGAAGCAGATGCTGTAGGGGGTACGCCTGAATACACAAATACAATATAATTTAATACGGGAAAAGAAGAAATGGACAGACAAAGAGAGGGAGAGAAGAGGATAGGGAACTTGGAGTAGACATGGTAGAGGGAAAGGAAGAGGACTGCAACATAGTAATAATCATAATGAAGTTGTATGGCATGCATGGATAATACAGTGGCAAGATATACGGTGAGAGTAAAATATCGAAATATCAAGATCTCTACATTTGCGATTTTCTTTTATTATTATCTGTGTGTGTGTGTGGGGGGGGGGGGATTAGGATGCAACATTTTTGTCGGCAAATTTGGGTGTCCCCCCCCCCCCCCATTTAAAATGTTCTAGTGTCGCCCCTGGCTGTTAGTTACGGTAGACTCTAAGTAACATATAGTAAGAGTAACTAGTATATTCTTTTCCTTTGTTCGACTTTTATATCTAATAAAGTGATGAACTACAGTCATATGTGAGCCGGTCTCCCCATGATTTTGAAGTTTTAGAAGTAAAATTATTTGTGATGTATTGGTCAGAAATTTGGGGTAAAATGCTCTGAAATAAGGCAGAGATTGCACCTGAGAGCATCTAAAACCCCTGAGCTTCCAGGGCCCTTAAGCGGGCCCTGGACCCCGGCCGCAAGGGACTTCGCGCTTTGTGCACATATATCTCTCTACTTAAGGTGCGAACCCCCCTTTAAAAAAAGCTTGTACGGGCTTGTATGTACTCCCCATACCTCGATTCCATAGGTTAGATGTGGCTCTATGGATGCCTTATACAATAAGACCAATGTATATTGGGGTACAACATGTCGTAGGCGGAATAAAATTCCAACTCTTTTCCGTATACATGAATTGACAGCTCGAACATGATTGTGCCAAGTTAAATGTTTATCAATTGTTATACCTACTAAAGTTGCTTCATCAACCTCTTCAATTACCTCTCCACCTATTTCTAGTCTACTGCAGATAATATGATTTTCCTCCTTTTACTGCTAATTAACATTAATTTTGTTTTCAAAGAGTTGATGGTAAGCTTATTTGCAATGCACCATTCTTGTATTTTCTTTATGTTGATATCTATTTCATTGATGGCATCAATTTCCTTTCGATTTGCTGGAAATGTGTGAAACAAGTTAGAATCGTCTGCAAATAGTCTGAAATTGAAAAAGTTGGAAACCGACGGTAAGTCAACTGGTACTAAAAACAGTGTTAATTGGTTCTAAAACTGATCCCTGTGCAACACCGCATCTGATTTTCATTTTGCTGGAGATTATTTTTCCACATTGAACATAATGGTATACCTGCCTTCTAGATCGTCTTCAAACCATTTCTAGTGGAAGACCCCGTATACCGTAATGAGAGAGTTTCTGTATCAAGACCTTATGATTGATAGCTTAAAAATACTTTTTTAAGTCAAGGAAAATCCCAAGTGTAGCTCTACCCTCATCCATTTATTTCAAAATAGTGTTAGACAAGTTTATCAATGATAATTTCAATTCAATTAAACCATAAGTACACAAAAGAACAAAAGAAATATTGTGCCCACTTTTTTTATTTGCTGGTCAGATTTTGTTCAAATAGTGTCCCCCCCCCCGCCGCCCTTACAAAAAACCTTAATCTGCCCCTTGACAGGTCTACTGCATAATGCAACCAGTGCAGATCAGATCAATTTGAATGTTGTTCATTGCCGCAATATGAGGAGGCTGTTGATTAATTGGATAAGAGGTAAGCTGTTTTGTCGTGTTAATCGGACGGTATAATATAGGCAATTTCATTCCCACTCTGCGAAATACACACAATGATCGACTATAGCCTTCGCTCACTAAGTATAATTGCCTCCACGAACCAGGCCGTATTACATTTGGGACACGGTGAATAATTATTCTAAATTCATATACTTAGTAATTTACAGTTTAAAAAAAAAGATAATCATATAACGACAAAACATTTTTCGTCATAAAACGACAAAATTGAACTGATCAATAAGGTCCACCTCCAGTAATGTCTGCACCCCCCCCCCCCCTCCAGTAAAATTCTTGTTACGGGCCTGTATATCCATACATTACAATAATAATAATAATGATGATAATAATAATAATAATAATAATAATAATAATAATAATAATAATAATAATAATAATAATAATAATAATAATAATAATAATAATAATAATAATAATAATAATAATGATAATCATAATAATAATAATAATAATAGACATTCATACCGTCATATACATCAACATATTCCGCAAATGTTACGGTTTAATTAAAAACAAAAACACGGCATCTTCATTTTCTTTTAAATACAAAGGACCTTTTATTTAGAACTCTCTTCCTCATTGATTATATCCAAAATGTTTCATTTTTAAATTCTTTTAAATCAAAGCTTGAGGAATTCTTATTCACTTACTCCGCTACATAATTCATTCATCCCACCACTTTTATCATTGTTTTTATAATCTTTATCAGTACAAACGTAGGTAATTTAGGGACTGCCTCGACAGAACCTTTATTTTGTTCTTTTCCAGTTTCCCTTTTCATGTCCAATATTTTATGTGCTGTAAATATCAATTGAACGCTCCTTATTCTTGTCTTTTAAATTCTACTTTTCTTTCTTTCTTTCTCTCTTTCTTGTTTGTTGCTTCAGTGCTTCAATAATTATATTTAATATGTTTGATGTGTTTGTTTTTGTTTTGTTTTGTCTTGATGTACTTTTTAAATGGACTTGAATAAACAAATCGAATTGAATTGAATTGAAATTGACAATCTGACAATCTTTTGTGTACTTATCGATGATACGCCACGTTGGTTTTAAAAGGGGTGGGTCACGAGACGATCGTGCTACTTAATCCGAAGCTGGACCTGTTTATTATCTTTTCAGGTTATTTGAGATGCTCATGCTCATTCTAAATCAAAGAATGTCCTATATAGAATATTAATGTTATAATGAATATTAATTAAAATGGGCACATTTTTATACTTGTAAAAGTGAAGGGGGGGGGGGGAGGAATCCCTGGAGTGACGCCTCTGATTGATATTCCAGTAGAAAAAAAAAAAAATGACATGTTTACAAATACGAAATAAGGCCTCACTCAATGGGGGCTATTGTTGCTTGTATGAGGCTTCAATGATAATTTTATTTCAGGTCATTTTAAGCATTTTCGTCATCACACTATCATTAAACAAAAATTAAACCGTAACATTTGAGGGATATGTTGATGTATATGGCGGTATAAATGTTCACTATTATTATAATTATTATTATTATTATTATTATTATTATTATTATTATTATTATTATTATTATTATTATTATTATTATTATTATTATTATTATTATTATTATATTGTATTCGCACGCATATAAACAAACACACCACTTCATCAACACGTCACAACATATACACTATTCACTAACCTGTATCAGCTATCACAATAATGCACCACAGAGCAGCAAGGACCAAGAAATAAGCATGCAGAGAAGATCAAGAGGGTACAGATATAGATACACGGAGACGTTGCATGTACGATGTCTCAAACTGGAATGTGAGCTAGCTCTGAAATATGTTGTACGGATCGGTGTGTGCAATGAAGTGTGTCACTTGTGTGCGCGTGCGGTGATGTGTGTGCCTCGGCGATCAGCAGACAAATAATTCATAATACATTTATACTACACATCCCCCCATCCTAAAAAAACTCTGTGCATTTCTATAACTTGAATATTTAAAAAAAAATCCTCTAATTCAGCATAACAGAACACACTTGCTTCAAATAAATATAACTTGATACATGATTACAACAAAACATTTACAAACTTTAACTCCTCTGTTTGTTTGTTTGTTTTTTCTTTTCTTTTCTTTTTCTTCTTATCGTCATTTTCTTTTTTTCTTTTTTCTTATTGTCAGTTTCCTCATTTTCTTTTTCTTTTTCATTTTCTTTTCGTTTATCTCTTTTGTTTTTCTTTTCCTTATTTTCTTTTTCTTTTGGTTTTATTTTCATATTTATCTCCTTTTTTTTTTTTTCTTCTCTTTTAACAAACACAACAAACAAAAGTTACAAATGCATATATTTAAATCTACGGACATTTCTCTAATTAAATTCTCATATATAATACTTACCCTTTCTCTGCCACGCGGAAAAAATCCCTATACTTGTATTCCTGTACCAACTATAAATAAAATAAATAATGTTTAGGAACAAGCCATTATAACTGACAATTAAAAAACTCATCGCAACGACTTGTTGCTCTATTGTGTGAAATAATTGTTACATAATATTGTGGGTAACCTCCCATGAAAATACATAAATAAATCCCGACCTCCTGTCATGATAAATACATAAATATATCGTACTTCCTTACTAGAAAAGGTAAATAACATTGCTAAAAATGACAATACTAAATAAGAAAACCGCTGGCTGAGAAAGGTAACCTAGAATTGTACTGCCACGTTTATTTCAGGCAGTACAGTTTTCTGCCATTGGCCGCCGTCTCCTCAAGCACAGATCTGAGAGAGGTACCTCGAATCTGAGCCACTACCTGCCCGACATCCCCCACGAATGTTTGATCGTGCCAATCTTGGCGAGGGCGAACAGGCAGATAGGGAGCATCAGTCTCAAGAAGAAGGCGGTCATTAGGTATAGATTGAATTGCCAGGCGCTTAAGGTGAGCCTCAACTCCCCGATAATAACTGACATTCCCAGTTATCCCGAAATAGACATGGGAAAACGCCGACATCCACTTGTCGACTATGTCCGGCGAACCCGTGAAACAATGGAGATGTATTCTTTGGGTGGCCGGGCACAGTCGACGGATGGTATCACGCGCCAACTTGTGCACTGAACGGGGAATTGGTTCTTCACCCTGTCTAGGGCCAGGGGAACCCCGCAGATGGAGGACAAGGACCCTTCCAGTGGACAGGGCCAAAATCCGCTTAAAAAGTGTCATTTGGGCCATCCACTGAGAATCATCCGTGGAATAATCTAACCCCACCTCCGAGATTCCGATGATCCTAGGATCTGCAAGGAGTGATCGCAGGATATTAAAATGGCGCTCTGGCAAATCGAAAGCATGCTTGGGATGTATCCCCACTGCCATCCCATACCCAGCAGGCAAACTGTCAAACACTTTATCAAGGTATCCAGAGGCCGAATATCGTGACGGGTCACAAAAATTCATGACCCCCCCAGTCACCTCGACAGGATGTACAGGCGCGCCCAATGGCTTGTCTAATTTACTATCCCTCAAATATTTTTCCACCCTATCTGGGTGAAAATGACTATCAAAAGCTGGGGGCAGTGGTTCATCATCATCATCATTATCCCGTGGGGGAGAGATTTCCTGTGAGGACATTGTTTTCTGCGGGGGAGACACTGCGGCAAGTCCACAATAAGATGCGATCATCGCCGCGGTAATCCCCCGGCCCCGTCCAACAGAGGCCACCGCCACATAGGATGGCCTAGCAAGGCCGCGACCCCGGCCGACCCCATGGGCAGCTACCTCTGCGAAAGAGGGCTTATTAGGCAGCCCGGCAAACGGGCCTGATCCGGCCAAAAGGCGCTCCCTTTTGCTCTTTTTGGCCCGCTTCTCGCGCTGTCTTCTTTTCTCATTGCGTCTCTTCCTTGCCGCTGCCTCTACGGTAGTGAGCTTACCTTCAGCGGCTATGTCAGTCATCTGGGTAACCCCAGGTGGAAGTGGTTGTTCCATGATCTAAAAAGAAAACACACAAGAAAATCTATTAATAAATAATTTTGAAGAGTTTTTCTCGTGACGAAGAAATGGTAACAAGACCTAATTTACTTTCTTTTGCTACAGAGAGGACAAATCCACCTTACACTTTCTAACCCCTCTGACTCTGTTATGCCTACACATAAACCATGATACCAGTTATCACACTGGTCGCACTGGATCATTAGAGAGCCGTCATCAGGTTTCCGGCAGAGGCAATAAACCTTGCCAGGAGTACCTGCGACAACCTCACTTTGATCTGTGCATTTCTTTATTCGGTCATGGTTCAATGTGAAAATAGCCTTTCTGTAGGCTACTCGATACAGATACGGAGACAGTTTCTCCACGATGACTCCGGGCCCTTTCCAAGGGGGGCTCAGTTTCCGTGATCTCCCCTTGATCCGGGCCGTGTCCAGAATATAAACACGGTCATCCACTTCATATTCCCGAGTGTATTGCCTGACATCGTAATCTCGTTTCATCCGGCGCTGAGAAGATTTAAGTGCTGCTCGGGCCGATATATGAGCATTGCGCATAGCACAAGTCAAGTCCGCCACATATTCATCAACGGTCCTGTCCTGTACTGACAAAGGAACAGAGAATACGAGGTCAGCTGGAAGATTCACCTCCCGACCCAGCATAAGCTTGTTAGGGGTAAATCCAGTACTTCGATTCACTGTGGCACGGATAGCCCCAGCAATCTGTTGCAAGTGCTTATCCCAGTCTTTCTGAGATTTTGCCACATAACATCGCACTGCATCCATCAGGGTCCTATTCAGTCGTTCACATTGGCCGTTGGCAGAAGGCCTGTAAGCCGATGTCTTGGACTTATGGATCTGAAGGATGCGGCACATGTTCTTGAATAGATTGCTCTCAAAATTCCTACCTTGATCTGTGAATACCTGAAAGGGATACCCAAATCGGCAGAAAAACTCGCTCACTGCAGCATGAGCTGTTGTTTCCGCCGTTTGGGAAGGCAGGGGTACACACTCTATCCACTTGGTGAATTGATCCACCATAACTAATATATGCTCATTGCCTTGCTGGGTCTTCGGTAATGGACCCATGAAATCAAGATGCACACGCTCCATGGGTACCCCAGCATGGTAATTCTTCATGGGATGCCTCCCATAGCGCGTGGCTTTCTTGTTTTGATTGCAAGTAGCGCATCTAGCTATATAATTTCGGATATCCTCAGACATGCCATACCAATAGTACTTAGTCTTTAGCTTAGACCGAGTACGACTAACTCCAGCATGCCCTGCTGAAGGTGGATCATGATTCAGACGGATTATGTCATGCCTCAGCGATTTGGGAACCACTAAGGCATCACAATCATCCCTCTTCCTCCAGATCACTCCTTCTCTCAGGAAAAAGAGTTCCCTGTTTATCCACAGAAACTTACCTTCTGGTGAGAGAAGAAACAGGGTACCTTCATCTATCTTTTCCTTGTCTAATAACCACTTACGTAAGGGCTCGAATAGTTGGTCCTTTTCCTGCTCCTTTTGCATTAATGTAGGAGAAAGTAAGTCCTCATCTGCCCCTACTGAGTTATCGACAAATGTATTTCTTACCTCAATCTCCATGTGGGTCACGGGGAAACATTCTTCGACGGCCACGCTTGATACCTGCGGGCCATGTCCTAGTGGCACCACATCATCCACCGAGTCGATGAAACGTGCCCATTCTTTGTGCCTCTTAGTGCAATACGAACATCCGCCGCAAGGCAAGTCATGTAGTTCCACGCCGAATCGATAACTTTCACACACCGGTCCAGTTTCCGGAATACGAGAAAGAGAATCGGCATTCGAGTGGTGTCTGCCCGGCCGATGTTCGATCTGCATATCATACTGCCCTAACTCCTCAAGCCAGCGGGCCAGTTGGCCTTGCGGCTCTTTGAAGTTTAACAGCCACATCAAACTGCCATGATCCGTTCTCACAGTAAATGGCCTACCAAGGAGGTAATGCCTATACTGCCTGGTAAACAACACAACTGCTAAAAGTTCACGGCGAGTGACACAATAGTTTTTCTGCTGCGGAGAAAGAGATAAACTACCATAGGCAATAACCTTCTCCTCGCCATTTTGTACCTGTAGCAGCTCTGCACCGACTGCATTACTTGATGCATCGGTATCCAGAATGAACGGATCTGATGAATTTGGAAGTGCAAGCACAGGGGCGGAAGTTAACAGAGCCTTAATGTGCTCGAATGCAGACTGATGAACATCTGTCCAGCAAAATGCATTCTTACCGGTAAGCTCATACAACGGTCCAGCCACATGTGCATAGTCTTTCATAAATACTCGGTGGTAGTTGGCAAGCCCAAGAAACTGTTCTACTTCCCTAGTGCAAGTAGGCGTAGGCCAGTCAACTACCCTCTGAATGTTTTCTTCCTTAAGATGCAAACCTGCACCATCAACTTCTCTACCCAAGAATTCGACCCTTTGTTGAAAAAAGGCACATTTCTTGGGTTTCAGTTTCAGCTTATAGTCTTTGAAACGTCCCAGGACTGCTCTTAGATTCTCGATATGATCTGAAAAAGATGTGCCCAAAACAAGAACATCATCCAAGAATGCAAGCGCTACGTCCCAAGTGAGACCTCTCAAGACCAGATTCATCACACGTTGGAAAGTGGCAGGTGCATTGCACAGCCCAAATCCCATACGTACGAACTCATACAGCCCATATTTGGTAGTAAAGGCTGTTCTGTCTCTATCCGAGTCTTTAACCTTGATTTGCCAGTAGGCGGCATTGGCATCGAGTTTCGAGAACCATATATTGCCAGCCAAAGTATCAAGGCATTCCTCAATACCTGGTAGGGGATACACGTCCTTTCTGGTGACATTGTTTAGTTTGCGGTAATCAATACACCAGCGGACTCCTCCGTCTCGCTTACGCACTAACACAGGAGGAGATGCCCATTCCGACATAGATGGTCGGATTACCCCAGCAGCCAGCATCTTGTTTAAGTGGGCACGCTCTTCCTGAACGAAGTTCAGGGGGGTCCTCCGCATCTTCTGTTTAATTGGCGGGGCATCGCCCGTGTCAATGCTGTGAGTTATCTCATTGAAATCGCCGAGATCAAACTCATCTGTAGCGAATACACACTCATATTCGAGCAAAAGATTTCGTAATTCCTCCTGCTGCTCTGGTGCCAGCTCTTCGATGGAACGGTTCCAGAGATCCAATAGATGGGGAGGTATACTACTCGAGTCAGAGGTATCAGCCGTGCTAACAGTTCTCACTGTAGCATCGTCTGAAAACTCTGTGTTACATTCTAATACTGAGACTTCACGTGCTTCTCCAATGATTTCACCTCTCTTAAGTTTACAGCTTGTGGAAGAGGGATTAATCATGTAAACGTCCGTCTCCTCATTTGCATCATGAAGACTACGGGGAACAAGCACAGACACTGGTAGAAAAAGCGACGGCTCCACCAAGAATGGCCCGGAGTTTAAGGAGCAAGTGCACCTCACCCTCCGTACCGAACAAGGGGGAACAACCACTTCATTCTCCACACTCACCTGCGCCACATTCTCCGAATCTTCACAGTGAATGATGGGCAATTGCTCACCATTAAGAGTCAAAATAGACTCTGGTATGTTTATCTTAGCTCTGTACTTTCGTAGCAGGTCAGCGCCAAATAACATCTCATCAGCTATGGGAGCTACATATATATCTTCACTAAGTGTTTGAGTACCTAGTTTCAGATTTATCGGTCCCACGACTATGCCATCCATTATCATATCTCGTCCAGCCCCTTTAAGTCTAACTTGCTTAAGGATAGGCGGCCGAGGTTGGATACGGCCAAATAGTTTATCGGATATAATCGTAACAGCGGCTGCTGTATCCAAAACCGCAGTAGTTGATTCAGAGCCGGCTGTCAGCTTGATATTTAATGTGGAAGTAGATACTATTCTACATACTATCACTTCCACTTTCATATTCATCCCTAACTCACCCTTTACATCTGGTGGCCAGGGTGGATTCTTCCAAAGGACTTCACAATTGGTGACAGTTGTGATTCCTGGCTTACCGGTATTTGCCTGTGTATCTGGTGGCCAGGGTGAGTCCTGGAAGGGTACCATCTTGGGAACCAAACGTGCTGCTGGAGCCTCAGAAACTTCAGAAATTCTCTGAGATTCCACCCTGCCTGCCTGATTCCCATTGCCTACAGGCGCATTTACATTATCGGAGATAATGGAGCTGGAGCTGGAGCTGGGGATCCCTGATCGGATCGGGGACCCCCCATCTCCTCCGATCCTTTTCCGTTTCCCCCCTCCTGAAAGGACACTGCTCTTACCTGCCCGCCAACTGAAGGTATCCCTCGTTGGGGGCAAACTCTGCTAAAATGGCCTTGCTCCCCACAATTGAAACATCCTGAAAAACCCACCTTGGCAGGTGAGCGGTCAATTGTGGGCGGAGTCCGGCCAGTTATACGATGAGGAGTGCCAGGGGTGCGGCCAGATGTAAATCTAGGCCGGTCACCAGTCCCAGGTCTTGATCCTGAACGATCTGGTGTGGCCGGCATCCTGGATGATCTGCTGGTATTACACCGATTCACCAAATCGAGGGTATTCTTGGACAGATCCATGATGGCCTTCACCATGGAATCCATCTTGGATGCCCAGGATGCACTCTGTGATTCAAGTGCGGCAACTCTAGCTTCAATGCTAGACTTGCCGGCAGCTGTCTGTGGGGCGGTAACCTTTTGGATTTTGATGTCAGTTTCCGTCTCATCTACCGACAGCTGTCTCACATCCTTCCTAGATCTTGTGTTATGCAAATGCATAGACTTTTGTGTGAACTGATACCACTTATATTGTTGTAGCGCCAGATCTAGTGTACTGGGCCTAGAAGTCAGGACATGGTGTCCTGCTTCTTTGTCTGATGCCCCTTGGCAGAATCGAGTCACTACTAGTTCCTGGACATAACTGTCCGGGAGCCCAATAAATGCTTGTCCCGCCAATGTCAAGACACGATCGGCCCATTTGAGGATGTCTTCGTCCACGCGTTGATGAGCAGACTGGAACTGCATCCTCATCACTTCTGGCTCGTCATGGAGAGCAAACCGCTTTTGTAATTTCTGAACAAGTTCAGAGTAAGTCATCTGTTGGTTGCTCTCCCTGACAAGCGTCATGTATTTGCCGGCTTCTCCTTCAAGAGCCAGGCACAAGTGATAAGTCTTGTCGTCCTCAGTCATGTTATGACGGTCGACAAACAATTGGAATTTGGCGTAGAATTCCGCCCAGCCGCTCTTGCCGTCATAAGATAGTGTTTTTGGCAGCAAGACAGGCTTAGCTAGGGGCATTCTATCAAAAGTTCCATGTCTCTCCGAGAAAATTGGAGGAACCAGTGTATCTGGAGTTAGCCGAGATACATGAGGTGGTTGGGGATACATGGGTTGGTTGGAACTAACCCGCGGGGCTTTAGTAACTTGAGGGGGGTTCCCACACATCAAGTCACCTTGCCCTTGGGGTGGGGGCAAGTGATCTACGGGTGACTGATACCCATGCATCTGGCCGCCTTGTCCTTGCAGAGAAAGTTGAGGGGCTTGATGCATACGGGGTTGGCTTACTGGTGATGGGTACCCATACATCATTCCACCTCGTCCTTGTGGAGAAGGTTGAGGGACCTGATGCATATAGGGTTGATACCCGCACGTTTGTTGTGGCAATGGATTGGGTGTTTGTGTGCCAGCTCCTGGTGGATAAAATCCACCAAAGCCAGGAGCAAGATGTCCATATGGAGGAGGGAATTGTCCAACCCCTCCAAAGGGCATTCCACTCATCATTTGCCACATCATTCTACACATATCAGCATAATTTGGGGGACCTGTCACATTTGGGGGAACTGTCATACTTGGTAGTGCAATATTAGGGACAGATTGTGGGGAAGGACATGTATGTACAGCCGATTGTGGGTATGTCAAAGTTGTATCAATGCGTGATTGAACATAGTGGGGTTGCGTTTGAGAGACCAAGTTGGGCTGCGCCCGCGGGGAATGCAGTGGAGATACTAGTTTCGGGGGTGGGGGTGCATCCCTAGGGGCACTAGAGATGTCATACCCTGGTAACACCCCATTACTCCACTTAGCAAATCCCAATTGCTCCCTTCTACTATCCCCTATTGGGAAATAGGTATCCGAACCCCAAGAAGATTTCGCTTTAATTTGCGAGGGGTCCGAGGCCTGTGGGGGCATATTCCCCACCTGCCTGGTCCCACCTGAACTCCTTTGGATCTCCCCTGCAACGGCCTGTAATGGTTCGCCGACAGCGCCAAACAAATTAAAATCAGCTTGGCTAATCTGTGGTGTAACCATGGCCGGCTGCGAAGTGGGAGGTTGAGCGAGTTTACTTGCATTTAGTTCTTCAGCGGTGGAGCGCGAGTCCCCATCTTCAAGCGACCTACCATTTGTGGGTTCATAGTCAAAGGCATAAACCAACAACTCAGCCCCCTTAATGTTAGGAATCGACATGAAGATATCGGGAGTGATATCGACGGCCTCTCTTGCTTCGATGATACGATCGGCCGTCACTTTACCAATGCCTGGAAGCCTCGTTAGCTCCTCGTGAGTACAAGAATTAATTTTAATTCTCGTCAACCCTGAAGCCATGTTGGGCGTGAAATAGGAAATATCAATATCAAAAACTAAAACAGCACAATAATTTTAATTGAAAGGGAAATAAATATGCTTCGGTGCCCTTCCGACAAAAATCAAAATAATTTCTATCTATTTTTGGAATCCGCCCTTGACTCCAAAAAATGAAACAGAAAATGAATTGATCTACTCCAATTCTTATATATATATATTTTTGTTTGTAATATGACAGCTTGTCTGTCACTAAAACAACAATAAATCTAGCCAATAAATATATATATCTGACTCAAAGACTTATTTGTAGTCATTAAAAATAAACGAATTGCTACTAATATTTTGTTAGCAGTTCAAATCTAAACTACATTAATAATAGTCTATATCAATATATCAGCAGCAGCAGCAATATCTAACATTAAATTCAGCAGCTGCAACCAGAAGACACCATATACAACAACAACAGCACAGCAATAGCAGCAGCAGCAGCAATTTACAATATCCGCAACCCTAAAGTACAAGCTACAGTAATATTATCGTAACATCAACGGCAGCAGCAGCAGCAGCAAAAATTATCTCTAAACATTTCAAAATTCAGCAGCAGCAGCAGCAGTCCTCGGCAAAAATAACACTCAAAACAATCTTACCACATTCTCTCTCTTTTCTTTTTTTTTTTTTTCCAGAGAGAGAATTACTCGTTCACAGAAACAACAATGCTCAAAAATTACAACCATATACACCACAGACCACGCACCCACAGCAAAAAATATTCAACAAATCACGACCAAAAACCACTCTCCGACAATCAACCAAATAAATCAACGCTATAAAGAGTACCTACTCGTACTCTACTTCAAAGTCACCGCGCGAAAATATGTAAATGAACAGATGCCAGTGCTTGCCGGACGTAAGTCGGCCAAAAACACGGCACAATCCAAAAAATATTCAGAGATTTTCCTCCAAAAACACTGCTGAAATTATCAAAATAAATTCTTTACATTCGAAAAATAATTGCTAACCCCTTTTTGCAATCAAATCACATGAATTCAATCCGAAACAATAAATAAAATAATCTACAAAACGATCATACCGAAATCTCAAAATGGCGTCGCCGATTTGGGCGTGGTTTATTTTCCGGCGGTAATTCAAACACGCACACACTCGACGAAATACAACTCACACTACCCACACAATATCACTCAAAAACCAGTTATCTTCGTCGCCATTTATTGTATTCGCACGCATATAAACAAACACACCACTTCATCAACACGTCACAACATATACACTATTCACTAACCTGTATCAGCTATCACAATAATGCACCACAGAGCAGCAAGGACCAAGAAATAAGCATGCAGAGAAGATCAAGAGGGTACAGATATAGATACACGGAGACGTTGCATGTACGATGTCTCAAACTGGAATGTGAGCTAGCTCTGAAATATGTTGTACGGATCGGTGTGTGCAATGAAGTGTGTCACTTGTGTGCGCGTGCGGTGATGTGTGTGCCTCGGCGATCAGCAGACAAATAATTCATAATACATTTATACTACAATTATTATTATTATTTTATTTTTTTTATTATTATTATTATTATTATTATTATTATTATTATTATTATTATTATTATTATTATTATTATTATTATTATTATTATTATTATTATTATTATTATGTATTGATACACTGGCCCGTTACTACAATTTTACTGGAGGGGGGGGGGTGCAGACATTACAGGAGGTGGACTTTATTGATTCAGTTCAATTTTGTTTTTTTATGACGAAAAATGTTATGTCGTTATATCATTATCTTTTTTTTTTAAACTGTAAATTACTAAGTATATGAATTTAGAATGATTAATCACCGTGTCCCAAGTGTAATAAGGCCAGGTTGGTGGAGGCAATTATACTGAGTGAGCGAAGGCTATAGTCGATCATTGTGTGTATTTCGCAGAGTGGGAATGAAATTGCCTATATTATACCGTCCGATTAACATGACAAAACAGCTTACCTCTTCTCCAATTAATCAACAGCCTCCTCATATTGCGGCAATGAACAACATTCAAATTGATCTGATCTGTACTGGTTGCATTATGCAGTAGACCTGTCAAGGGGCAGATTAAGGTTTTTTTGTAAGGGCGGGGGGGGGGGACACTATTTCTTTTGTTCTTTTGTGTACTTATGGTACACCACGTTGGTTTTAAAAGGGATGGATCTCGAGTCGGTCGTGCCCCTTAATCCGAAATTGGACCTGTTAATCATCTTTTCAGCTAATTTGAGATGCTCATTCTAAATCAAAGAATGTCCTAGAATATTGATATCGCATAAAATATTTGGAAACCAGCACTCACAAGGATTATGAAGACGGGATGAGACGGGATGATGATGCCATTTACATGGCGCCATATTTCTGTAATTTAAAAAAAATAATCAAAGGCACAGGTTCCTTCAGTTAAAGGCCAAGTCCACACTAATATCAAGTTGATTTGAATAAATAGAGTAAAATTAAACAAGCATAACAGTGAAAATTCACTGAAATCGGCTGTAAAATAATAAAGTTACGGCATTTTGAAGTTTGCATTATTTCATGAAACAGTGATATGCATAACATGGGCGGTATGCAAATGAGTGAACCGATGATGTCACACATTCACTTTTCCTTATGTATTTTATTATATGAAATTTCAAATATTTCAATTTTCATGGATGTGATGATAAAAGAATCTCTCCCTTGTATCAAAATAAGTTACAATAATGATGATTTTACATTTTCAATAAGGAGTCAAACCATGTTTTACATTATTGAAGCGAAAGCGAGGTAGCATTCATTTCCTAAAGCTATACAGTGCGTCCCAGAAAAAAGTCTCCCAAAAAAATATTTCAAAATATTTCACACAAAATTTCATACCTGTGGATAGCTTATGGTCTCTTCTATTACATGACATCTAGAGATCGGGCTACATTTCACGCTCGAATGAGCAAAGGACAATTTTGTGAAGAGGTGCAAAATCTAGACTTGACAAGAATTGGTATTTTTTCTGGCTGGTATCAGCGAAGATTAGAGTCCTGAAAAGGCCTAGAAATGTTCATATTTGGATCAATAACAGACAATTCATGAAAGAACAGATTCTCTTCACTGTATCTCATCATTATGCTTCAGTGAGCAATTAACTACTTTACTGAGTGTTTGGAAATAATATTAGTTTTGGGAAGGTTTTAATTCAACCTGGCTTGCTTAAGTTCTGATAGGATATATCAGGAAATACAGTAAACAAGGCCTATTTTTTATAAATTGCAATCAGAATATGAAAGACTTTCCAAGACCCTCATCTTTGCTGATACCAGCTAGAACAAATCCAAATTCTTGTCAATCATGGATTTTGCACCATTTCATAACAATAGCTTTTGCTCACTCAAGCGTGACATATCATTAGATGTTTTGGTGTCATTTGATAGGAGATACCCTAAGCTATCCGTAAGCTATCCGTAGGTATGGAAATGTCATGAACATATTTTTAAATGTTCCTTTGGGGAAACTTTTTCCAACTGTCAACTTTGAACAGTTCTGAATTTTTTAAATACCAGCCAGAACAAATTACTAATTCTTGTCAAGTCTGGATTTTGCCCCCTTACACCAAAGTCGCTTTTGCTCACTCGAGCTTAAAATATTGCCAGATTTTTAATGTCATTTGATAGAAGAGACCCTAAGCCATCCACAGGTATGAAAATTTCATACAGATATTTTGAAATATTAATTTTGGGAGACTTTTTCCAAATGTTAACTTTTTTTTTGGGGGGGGGGATGCACTGTATAGACATAATTATGTAAAACAAGAAAACAAAGGAAACAAAGACACGTAATTCAGTTTGCGTATAAAGCTGTACATCAGTTTCAAAACCCAAGGATTTAATCTAATAGACGAGATGACTACATTAATGTGAATAGACAGAATATAAAGCTAGAGTTAACATTTGCTTTATATTTTCCATTGTGCATCCTATTTTCAAATAATGTTGAATTCTCTAGTTTGCTGATTCTCTCCTATCAGTGTCCGTGCATACGGGTTTACTAATTTTGGGAAGGAAATGTAATAATCATTTAGACGTCCCCCACTACCAATCACAAATTCACACAATTATGAATCTCGGAAAAGGGAGAAGAAGAAACGAAGCAACGACAACAACTTTCTGTACATGTTATACGTTTATGTTTATAGGCAAAGGGAGCTACCTCACTCACAAATTTTGCTTTCTGTTCGTTGAATTTCCCTTTTCTTCATCAATAAAGATAGTAAAAACGTGTTTTCGTGATTTTAATGATTTGAAATAAGAACCAATTTCAACTGAATTGAATTGAATTGGACAACAGCTAAAAAACATCCGTAATGGATATTAGACGGTAAGACGGGAATAACATAATGAATGAAAGGATTCTATATTTATTTTGGAAAGATGAGTTCCGCTACATTATCAACCTGTCACGCCTTTCCCATTTACTAATGAGTTATACAGTCACGTATCCATTTCGATTGAGATACCTAATTTCGACAGTGCTGCTTGATCAACCAAGCAGGGTTAAGTGCTCATATAACATTGGTCCATCATTACAGCATCAACGACCCACTTAATGAACGTGATGAGAGGAGTCCTGCAGCTTATATGTTTCTCTTACAACAACACAGCATACATTGAATGATAATGATATACTACTGCAACCATCAAAAACCACCACTATACCACCACTACTACAATTTCTATACTACAACAACTACTACTACTACTACTACCAAGGAGTTATGTGATAACTCCTTGCTACTACTACTACTACTACTACTACTACTACTACTACTACTACTACTACTACTACTACTACTACTACTACTACTACTACTACTACTACTACTACTACTACTACTACTACTACTACTACTACTACTACTACTACTACTACTACTACTACTACTAATACTACTACTATACTACTACTACTACTACTACTACTACTACTACTACCACTACTACCACTACTACCACTACTACCACTACTACTACTACTAACAATAATAATAATATTAATGATGATGATGATGATAATGATGATGATGGTGGTGATGACAATGATAATGATAATGATACTACTACTACTACTACTACCACTACTACTACTACTACTACTACTACTACTACTACTACTACTACTACTACTACACTACTACTGCTACTACTACACTACTACTTCTAATTCTAATAATAATAATGATATTAATTACAATATGATATACTTATATTGCGCCATCTGACTAGATTATGGACAAGGGCGGATCCACGATTTTCCAAAAGGGGGGGGGGGGATAATTTGAAATTCACTCCCCTGGGGAAGCATAGTGGTTACATTGGAGGGGAGTGGGGGGGGGGGGTATGCAAGAACCAGAGTTTTGTTATTGAGAGTACAGTAAATCTTTTGTTTTCTTCTGAAAGAAATTGATCGATATGACTCTGCATGTACACCTGTGATGGAAATGGAGGAGGAATACCCCTTCCAACCCTGATAAAAATCCAAGATTCCAGTTTTGAAAGAGATGGAAAAGTCGCAGCATTTACATCCGGGGTTCGTGTGGAAGGAGGGTCCCCCCTCCCCTCCCACCATGAGAAAATTTTGAACTTTGAGAAAGAAAATTTCCCAAGGTGTGTTATGCATGATGCACAAAATGTTCTTACTGATGAACTAAAATAATTTAATGGAAAGAACACCGTAGGGGCCTATACACCAGGGGTGGAGGTGGGCATAGGCGCCGGAAGTGGGGGGGGGGGGGGGCGACGCCCCCAAACGAAAAAGTGGGGGGGGGGCAAAATGCATTTTCGCCCCCCCCCCCATAAAAAAAAAAAAATCAGTAGTAAAGGAGTAAAAATCGTGTGTATATTAAAAGCTTGATTGCCTTATTACGTAATTGTAAGCCTTTGTATTCATTTTTCGCATTCATGGAGATCACTGAAGACAGATAAAGCATTCAAACTTTAAACTTTAACGTAGTGGAGGTTTTGTATTAGACGTGTTTAATAGTGAAATATTCTGAAAGGTGTGTACGTGCGTCTGTATTGTTGTGAGAGGGTGGGAAAGCGTGTGTGTTTTTTTTAGGGGTGAGAAGACATGAGCCCTTGAAAGGTGAGCCCCCTTGAATGTTTGCCCCCCCCCCCAATCCCAAACTGCTTCCGGCGCGCCTGGAGGTGGGTGGGGTTTTCCCCTTGAGTTTTCCCTTTAGAGATTATGAATACCCAGGCGTGTTATTAGGGACATATTTTACACTTTTGAAATAAAATGATGGATAGACACTGCGAATATACACCAAAAGTGTGAGAGGATTCCCCTCTCACCGTGAGAAAATGTTGAAATTTGAAATCCCCAAGGCGTGTTTACTACAGGTGTATGTTATAAATTTTAAGGTGAGTATTTCCCCAAGGAAAAACACAGTCATATCCATGCATATATTCATCTTTGTTTTCATATTAGGGATCACTTTCTTTGGAATTGAATCCACTCCAAATCATAGTGGAATCCACTCCAAAGTAGTAGTTGGATTACGTGTTTGAGAGTGGATTCCACTATTCTGAGCTTGGATCCTGGGGAGCGTTTCATCAAGCGTTTTGTCAGTGATTTTTACTGACAAATTCATTCTCAGATTCAAGGATTTCAGTAGCTTATAACAGTTGTTGGTGAAAATCAGTGACAAAACGCTTGATGAAACGCTCCCCTGTTCCAAAACGAAGTAATCCCTAATATGACTCCCCACAAAAGGGGATTTTCACTCTTACCCATTAAAGTGATGATTTATCTAAGGGATCATTATACTTTGAGACAGTGGTGTAAATCTTGAGGAGTGTGGTGGGGTGAAATTAGGAGCCGAGATTTCTCGCACAAAAACACACACACATACACACCCACACACACTTTGCATACGTTCTATATCCCCCTTTTTGTATTTTAATAGAAATTTAAAGAGAAAGTTTCACTTCTATACTAAAAATCACTTATACCAATTTTGTCAAAAATTTTCAATAGATTGATTTTATTTTTTTCCCTTGAAAAATAGGGGGAATTTGACCTTTCCCCTCCCTCTAAAGTGGGAGAAATGTATACGCCCGTGCTTTGAAAAGATACATAATCAACGTGTCACGCCTTAACCATCTACTGATGACTCAGGCCCGTAACGGGGGGGGGGGGGGGGGGGGGGGCTGTTGGCGAGCAGAGGTCTGCTTGAAAAAAAAGAGATAAGAAAAAAAAGCGAGGGGAGAGATGATGGAATGGAAAGTAACGTGATAAAATATCGGTCTTTCCGTAAATTTTAATATATTTTATTTCGATTTTTTTCCCCGTAACTTCCTAATCTGGCAAATCTATAATTAATCAATGTCATCTTTCACCAAGCCATGTTGCAATCGATTTTTTCAAAGCGTCATTCAAAGAATTATTCAAATTCGTTTGGAGTAGGTCCATGGCAGACCTGTAATGGGGGGGGGGGGGGGGTCAGAGGGTTCGAACACCCCCACCCCCAAGCTGGCGAGCATTCTGCTTGAAAAACAACAAAGGACATTTTAATTATTAAACTATATTTGACAACTGACATTTGGATGATTATTGATTCCTATCAACCTATAGGACGAAATTGAAGTGCTCAATGATGCCTTTTGATCTTTAAATAGTGTTAGACTGGACAGGAAATCCTGACAATACAAGGAGATAGATTGCTTAAAACACCATACAAAGCTAACGTGGGAAGATAAGCAGTGATAAGTATGATAAGACTCAAAATGAAATCTGTGGTAATGGAATATAATAGTAAAATATATAACCATACTGGAAAAGAGAGAGAGAGAGAGGGGGGGGGGGGGGTATTTAATGCGTCTGTTCACTTTAAAAAAAAAAAAGGACCCCATGGAAGAACAGCCGTATTTTGTTAAGACGGCTGAAATGGGCTATCCGCCGTATGTAAATCGTGATTTATACTATGTATATTATGTATGTCATTGATTGCGGAAATAAAAATAAACAAACAAACAAACAAACAAACAAAATGGAAAATTTTCCCACTCTCAAGTTGCATGGAGTACTCCTGGCGGACCCGGTCTAGTCATTCAGGACCGATTTGGCCCTCTGTTACAGCTTGTTCATCCGGAGTGCCATGAGAGCATTTTATAAAACATGGACTTCGTGGAAACTATAATCCGAAATAACAAGATGCCTCAATAACACTTGGGGTATTTGGGAAATAACATATGGGAGATAGTGTGTTTTTTCGTCGCTCGTTTCGCTCAATCACAAAACTTTGAAACGAGATACTTTCAGGCAGCGAGGACCATGAATATTTCCATAGTATTTTATCCATGAATATTCAATGTTATGACAATGTTCGCGCACGGCACTGCCTTATCTCCATGGCACCCAGATATTAGGGTCACCTTACTCTCTATATTGAAATGAGCAACAACAAATTAAAGTGCTTTTTTTTTGCTCGCTTCGCTCGCTCGCAAATCTTAGAAATGAGATAACCTAAGGCAGCGAGGTCCATGAATATTTCCATAGGATGTTATTGCAATACTCAGGCACGTCGCTGTCCTATCATTATGGCACTCGAATACTTGTTAGGTCCACTTTCTATATCGAAATGAGCAACAGCAAAGTAAAGTGCATTTTTCCCTCGCTCGCTTCGCTCGCGTGCAAACCTTGTAAACGATATCATTTCATGCAGAACATGCTCGCTCGCAGTATTTGGAATCCTACACAGTGGTAGTATATGTTTGGGCTTCACATTTGACCCATCCCCTGTCAAATAATTCTGACTACGTTCGTGCCCATACCCTTGGGGGGGGGGGGCACGATCCCTGACCCCCACCCGCCAACCCTACTCGGCCGCTTCGCTCCCTCCGGAAGGTCCACTTTTTCCAGTGTTGAACCCCCCCCCCCGCAAAAATCCTAGGTACGGGCCTGTGACTTCGGTTTTACTATTCTGTTTCAGTTATAGTGAAAATAGCTCTTTCGACAATGCTGCTTGATCAACCAAGCAGTGTTCTAATGTTCTATGGTGCGCTCATTGATCAGTGACAGTGTCACGTCTCCCAATAGAATAGATTAATTAATATCTTTAATATAAAAGCGTTTGTCTGTGGTTGGAATTCATGATATATTGTACCGCATTTGTGATTTGGACGAAGAGAGCGTTTTAAGATGATTAGATGATTTTTTTTTTTTAACTGGATGCTTTATAGACTAATAATAGAAAAATGCCCGACATAATGATGGTATACCTTCAGCAAATGAAGTCGGTCAAATGATTAATTTCCTTATTACTATTTTCACTATTTTTGCGATTATGATCTTCAGAAAATATATCCCAAAATATTCTTCCAATCAAATGATGATACCATCCAAAGAACAAAACACAAAACAAAATATAAAAAGAACAGTCTGTTCTACAAAACAAACGCATCAAAACATAATTACTGTTTTCATCAGCGACGGGGTGAAATGTCCTACGAGGAAAGATTGGATCGGCTGCATTGGACCCCCTCTCACCACGAAATATCTGTCATGTGAAATACAGTGCGAAGCAATAACTAATAATACGCAGATAAATCATCGTCATTTGGACATACTTACATTTAAGCATCTTTCTCCACGTACCCAGGCTCTCTTCCTCTCACCTACACGAAGATTTCCTCGATTGTTCAATAGCCTTCCGGATGACATTAAAGATAGTGCCGTACTGAACTCGCTTTCATTATTTCTAAGTCACCTAAAATCCTACAGAACAAATCATCTGGTTAAAGGTGATGATTTATGTCAGACTATTTTACCTGGCCTCAACCAAGCCAGTTTTTCAATAATTTATTCATTTACAGTAACCGTATTATTACATATTACATGATAACTTAATTAAACAGTATTTACATCATTCCTAAATGCAATCTCAACCTCATAGTGAGTAAGTTTTTATATAACTCTCATTATCTCATTAAGTTAGGTATCTTCCTATATTGTGCTCCCTTAGTCTTAGAATGACATTTTCACATTTTTATTGTGATATGCATTTTTGTTAATACAGGTCTACTCATAAAATTGAAACAGTGATTACATATATGAAAGTGGAATGATTTTTACTGCATGCTGTAGCTATTACTTGCAGATTCCTTATTACCAAATCATCATTAGTCATTAGACCCACATGTCAGTTCAGTGCTTCTGAGCATGCTTTCCCAAGTCGGGAGGAAAGGCCTGATGGTCATAGTGATTGTAATTGCTTTTTTTCTTCCAGGCAGCTTGGGGGAGCATGCTCAGAAACACATTATTATTGTTTTGTTTTATCTGTCATATGTATCATTGCCGTTTAAAAATTTTGTTTTCATTGTCAATTTTATTGTTAATATATATGTATATTGATCTGCCAAATGAATAATAATAATAATTCAAAATACTCCACCTTTTCCAGCGGAAATTCTTTATGTCAGTAAGACTCATTTCAATTCAAATTAACATTTATTTTCTTCCACTGATTTTGACAACATTCAACATCTGTTCAAATAGTAGAGTTTTTACATGCATATAAAGTAGTATATGTATAATCAAGAACTTGCAAAATTACAAGGAAGAAGGCGAAATCCCGATAAGCAGATGCTTGTAGCGGATGCGCCTGAAAACACAAATACGCTATAATTTAATACAGGAAAAGAAGAAAGGGATAGACAAAGAGAAGGAGAGAAGAGTGTAGGGAACTTGGAGTAGAAAGGAAGAGGACTGCAACATAGTAATAATCATAATGGAGTTGTATGGCATGCACGGATAATACAGTGGCAAGATATACGGTGAGAGTAAAATATCGAAATATCCACAGGCATTCTTACAAAAAGATACTGGAAACGGGTTAGGATAATAGTAATTGAGCATAATAATCAAGCAAGGCATCATGAACTATTATCCAATATCACACATCTTTTAAGCTTTTACGAGAAGCTTAACAGAGACACAGAATTTATCATGGGTGCAGGTAAATCGTTCCAAAGTTTAGGGCCGGTGAAAAGGATATCATGTTGAAAAATAAGTTTATGGTGTTTGGGAATATAGATTCATCAGTTGATCTGTACTTATGAATATCTGAAACACGTTCGAAAAGGCCACAGAACTGAGAAGGTAATTGTAAGTTTAGACCTTTACATGACAAGGTACACTGCTGAAGTTTATTCATATCTTAAATGCGAAGCAATTTAAGAGATTTATGAAGGATCTCTTCTGGAACGTGGATGAGAACCTGATATGATACGTAAAATCTTGTTTTGCAGTGTACATAGCTTCTTAACATTAGTTCGATATGTATTTGCCCATACTACGTTACAGTAAGATAGGCACGGGAGAATTAAGGAGCAGTATAAAGTACGCACTATCTTTTGGGGTAGGAACATACTTTATAAGGGAAAAATAACACCAGTTTTTTTATCTATTTTGTTTTCAAGTTCATTTATATGTTTTTTCATGTTAATTTACTGTCTATAAAAAAACACCAAGAAATTTAGTAGTTTCAACTCTAGGTAAGACGCTATTGTTTAGTATGATTTGTAGAGAGATAATATCTGGAGGCTTTGGAGAGTTGCAGAATATCATGTAGTTATATTTCTTATAGTTAATTGCTAACTTATTAGCAGCAAACCAATCGCAAACTTTCACTAAATCAGTGTGTTTACAGTTTTACATAAAACATCACGATTTTTATGAGAATATAGTAAATTTGTATCATCAGCGTTAAGAATAAAAGATAGTAGATTGGATGATTGGTAAATGTCATTTACAAACAGAATGAAAAGAATGGGGTCTAACAGAGAGCCCTGGGGAACACTGCATGTAATTTCTTTAAAGTCTGACTGAGAATAATTATAAAAGGTACAATGATGACCATTATGAAGGTAGCCATGAAAAAGATCGTGTGCAGTCCCACGAATGCCATAATAATTAAGTCTAGATAATGAAATGTCGTGATTAATAGTGTCAAAGGCCTTTGGCAGATCAATAAATACACCGATAGCGAATGAGTTGTCTTCAAATGCATCAATTATTTTGTTGTAAAGTTCCAAAAGTGAAAGTTGTGTTGAGTGTTCTTTTCGGAAGCCAAATTGATTTGTGAAAAGACATTTACGCTTTTCTAGGAAATTATATGTTTTATTGTAAATTATACGTTCCAAAATCTTAGAACAAAACAGAGAGTTCTGAAATAGGTTTGTAATTGGGCAATTCCACATGGGAAAAACAACAAAAAAAAAAATTAATTTCAGATTCATACTAAAGAAAATCAGTTTAATAGTCCCAAATAGGCAAATCCTTAAATCACAAGAATCTGAAAAAAAAACTTTTCCCACATCTCAATCAGGATTCGCACAATGCGTGATTGATGTATGGAAATGAGAACTTCAAAAATGCAACCATTTTCTGGTAATTCCGTTACCAAAATTATATACCTCAATATAATTAATGTAAGTGGACACTTTTGGGTATGAACGAGTTCAGGTGAAAGAATGAGTAAATATGCAGATTACGAATTGGTGAGAAGGGGACTGAAGTCCAAAATTAGTGCATAGCCTTCAAAAATGTGAGCAAAATATCTCTCATTTGTAATTCCGTTACCATGGAATTACCAAATTGTTAACTTTTTCTTTGACTCCACTTTTGAAAATAATAATAATAATATTGGATATTTATATAGCGCTCATATCCACCATGAATGGTGCTCAAGGCGCTCCAATATGAAAATGGGTGTAACCCCTGCTATTTTCATTTTTTTCGGGGAATTTACCGGTACTAAGTGATAAATGAAATACGTGGCACAGTGGTTTACATATTTAGATCAATAACAACTTTAACAATTTTGGGGGAGCATTCCTCTAGACCAGGGGCCTTGCTATATTCTTAAAGGCTTTTACAATATTACATATTTGATTATACGTAACAGGAGACACAAACAATGAATTTGGGTTTGGTTCAGGTAGATATTGTCTAAAGTTGATTTTGCTTTGGGGTGCGAGATTACTTAAACAAGAACCAACATTTACAACAACAACAACAACAAAAATCATTTAAGGTATTAGCGATCTTTTGAGAATCCGTTGAGAATATACCATTACATTCTAAAGTACTTAAAATTTGTTGTCTTTTCTTGTTTAAAACTGAGTTTATTAATCGCCACATACCATTAACATTATGTTTATATTGATTAAATTTATCTTTATAATAGTCGATTTTCGCCTGTTTGTTAAACGAATTCACTCGGTTACGTAATTCCTTATGGAGAAAACTTTTAAATCATCAGTCATCCATGGTTTTAATTTTCTTTTATTTCTTTTAGGCGTTTCAAAAGGAAAATTCTTACCATATAATCTGTGGAACTTTGCCATAAATTCATCATAGGCTTGACGTGCGTCCTGTATGAGCATGGTGTCATCCAGACAAGTATTCTCAATTTCATTTTAAAAATTAATTATATTATTTGATGAAAACATCGTACGGGGAGCAATGTCCGGCAAGGTCGTCACTAGAGCAGATTTCATAGAAGTTATATTGAATATTGGCATGTGATCAGAAATATCCGAGTACAATAATCCTCTTGTAGTAGGTAAATGGAATTGATTAGTAATTATATTATCTAAGATGGCAGAAGCAGATTCAGTTATTTTTGTCGGTCTTTGAATTAGTGGGATGAAAAAGTTACTATAGACAATTTACAAAGTTTTGCACTTGGTTATTTGAGGAATGCTTCAAAAGATCTACATTGAAATCACCCATGAAATATATTGCTTTATTTTCAGTTGAGAGAGTAGAAAGTTCATCGAGCCCATCAACAAATTTGTTATTGTCCAAGGACGGTGCATTATATAACACACTTACAATAATATATCTTTCAGAGGTCTGCTTGATTTCTACATCTTTCACCATCTTTACAGACCAAAAATTGATTCATAATAATGTCATTGAGAGATTAACCAAAAATGATGATCTCGATGAAATAGCCAACAAAGGACTACAAAGGAAGTCAGTTGAACCACAGCACATTTAATTTTGCACAATTTTGACAAGTACCAACACAACGACGAAAGTAACGGACATGAGATTCATATCAAACGCTTAACCTTTTACTTGCCATTAGTGCAAAATTACACATTCACTGGCGAGCTACAAGTGCTGAACAAACAATAGGCACTAATTAAGAGAAGAACGACTTCATTTAGAACCTTGGCATTATAACCTATGTCCGGTCTTTATTAGCTACACAACTCATTTTTAATCTATACAGTGTATAGTAATTCTACAGTGTGTTGCCCCAAAAGTTAACAGTTGGAAAAAGTCTCCCCATATTTCTGAATATTTTCAATAAATTTTAATTCTTGTAGATTGCTTAGGGTCCCTCCTATGCAATAACACAAAAATAAATCTGACGAGTTATTACGCTTGAGTGATCTAAACCACTTTTGTGAAAAGGTGCAAATTCAGACTTGACAAGCCAGAATTGGTATTTTGTTTGGCTTGTATCAGTAAGTTGAGAACTGTTTAAAATTTACAGTTGAAAAAAGTCCCCCCCCCCCCATTAAATATTTCAAAATATTTTTGGTTAGGTTATGGTCTCTTCTATCAAATGACTCCAAAATATGTCACAATATTTTACACTTGAGTGAGCAAAAGCCACTTTTGTGAAATGGTGCAAAATCCATTCTTGACAAATGTTAGTGTTTGTTCTGACTAGTGTCAGCCAAGTTGAGAGTCACGAAAAGACTTAGAAATTTTATATTCTGATCATTAAAAGACGATTCATGAAAGAACAGACTTAAAAAAAAAATTATGTATATCCCTTCAAAACTTTATGATTGAGTGAGCAAGCTAAATGAAATTAAAAGACTCACCAAAAGTAACATTTTTTAAACACTCAACAAAGTAGTTAATTGCTCACTCAAGCATTATGTTGATGGAATGTGTAATGATATACAGTGCATATAAAAAAGTATACCCAACATTGATAGCTTCTGATTATGAAAGTATAACCAATGTGACCTTTCAATTTATTTCATGGTAAAGAAGTACTTGTTTCCTGTCCTATGATACCTCATTCATGACATTTCTGCCATGGATGACTGAGCAGTAGCGTTTTTAAAAACTGTCGTCAAACTCTCCTTATTCCAAGTTTGGGCTGATGCAATGAACGTTGGTCAAGCCATGTGAATGTGTTACTTTAATCTAAAATCCTTTTCAAAGTTGAATTCTCTTTCGTGCTTCAATGCTTCACTGTTTAAAGCGATCCAGTGTATCTAAACTTTTACATGACCTAGTTTCAATCCATATTATGGTCTCAATTTATTTTAATAATAATAATAATAATAATAATAATAATAATAATGATAATAATAATAATAATAATAATAATAATAATAATAATAATAATAATAATAAACTGTGACTTATATAGCGCATAATCAATTAAAACTGCTCTATGCGCTTTACATGCAGCTCTCCAAGATTACTTAACTACAATACAAACAAATATGTCTATAGATTTTGCTTAAAAGATTCTGTAGATGTACACGACCGTAAATGTGCTGTCAAACTCTTCCACAGTTTTGGACCACAAAAATCAAAGCTAGCTTCACCCTTCTTCGAATCAACTCTAGGAACATGTAAAATTGAAGAATCTTCACTAAAGCGAAGTCTGTAATTTGACCGGTGAGGTGAGGACAGTAAAGTAAAAAGGTACTCGGGTGCCGATTTGTGTATGCACTTATAAACAATCAAAGCAACCTTGTAAGAGATTCTCTTCTAACTTCTTGGCTCACGCTAACTAAAAACTCAGCATTCCACCATTTCACCTGCATAAGGTGAATAAGGTGTTTTTCTCAAATAGCGCATGAACTCGAAGGTTTACTGACTTTAAAGACTGGAAACATACAAGGATACATGTTTTGAGAATTACCAAAGTAATTGATAGTAGAATTTCATTTTAAAAAGTAACTTCCCAAATAAACTTTGTCCATTTTGAATGACTCAATAAAAAAGGCTTTCCTGAAATAAGGGATGCAGACAAAACCGAGATGGTGTCATGGCAAAGAAAATATCATAAATTTTGCTTGTAGTAAGCCTTTTCTTGAGTGGAGTTGACACTAACACCTCTTCTGTTCATGTGCACCAAATCAATTGAAATATCTAAGCAATTGTTATTAAACCATGTAAACTGAAATAAGAAATTCATAATTTGTTATGACCCACATTCTTTGCTTCAAGCCAAATTTGGTACAAGAGGATTTTGACAGTACTTTTTGAAAAGCCTCCTGCTCAGTCATCATTGCTGCACGGTTATGAATAAGGTTTCATTGGACAGAATTGTTCTTTATTATTAAATGTGTTTTAAGCCCATAGAGGTTATAACTTTTTAATTAGAATCTACCAAAGTTGGGTATACTTTTTTTGATATGCACTGCACAGAGAACATATCTGTTATTTCATAAATTGTCTTTTATTGATCAGAATATGGAAATTTCTATGCCTTTTCATGAATTTCAGCTAGGCTGATACCAGCCAGAGCCAATATCAATTCTTGTCAAGACTGGATTTTGAACCCTTTCACAATATTGGCTTTTACTCACTCAAGTGTAAAATATTGTGAGATATTTTGGTGTCATTGGACATGTTGGATAGAAGAGACCATAAGCTATCCACAGGTATGAAAATTTCCTCGAAGTATTTTGAGAAATTTATTTTCGGAGAATTTCTCCAACTTTTTTTCAGGGACGCAGTGCATTCTGTAAATTTTCAAATAATTTTGAAGGTTAGATAAAAACAGCCCATGATAAATACAATGTGACACATAACTTCCATCTCAGGGGCATATACAAAGTTAATGAGAAATTTATAACAATCACTCATGTAATCTACTAGCCATGCATGATAGCCAATCTTATGATATACTCTTCAATGAACTTCGATTCCATTTTAATCTCTTTACATGATGTATAATTGTAGCATATGTAACACCATACACAAAATAAGAAATAGATACACACAACCAGAAACTTTACAGTGTCAGCCAAAAAAGAAAAGCATCATCCAAGACCCAGTATATATGACTGAACACTGGCTAATTAAAAACAAAAAATCATTATCGTCTTTCCCACGTTTGAGTTGAATGTGCTCAGGATTTACGTTCATTATGTGTCAATACATTGACTTTCAACTGGAATGGAGACCACTCAACCAAACCTTGGGTTGACCATCCATTTCATTCAAACTTGTGCAGAGGAAAATTTGAAATGAATCAAGAAATAATTATTTACTCCTGTGCAGCTGCCCATGGACAGATTTTATTGTCACGTTAGAGATTTGGAGGGAATTAAACCCCCTATTTTACCAAATCCCAGATCCGCCCATAGATACTGATATTGATATTTTAAGGGATATTTAGAGTTGGATCTGGGTTTCTTTTTTGTGATGCACACTGTATATACTTGGCTCTTCTGAAATATTAATATATATATATATATATTTCGGAAGGAGCCAAGTACTTCCTTGGTTTCCGAATAAGCGATTTATACAGATAATCTATTCTTCTTTTCAGTAGACTTTCCGTAGGCCTATTAGAAAGAAAATGACCCTTGCGCTAGATGTACATAACAAGTATCAGGAAGTAGTTAATTAAAACAACTAACTTTGAATGCTAAATTCAAGAGAACTTCGAATGAGTCTATAATCCATTTTATCGTTAACCCCTTTTGTGACACAAAGTTTTTTGACAAATGTCATAAATGAAATTGCAAGTGTAAAATGTTGGATTATAAAACTTTGTTGCATCGCCTTAGGGTACAAAATATTCACCAAGGTTATAAAATTCACATTGGAGATATCTAATTTTGTTTTTAAAAAATAGATCTATTCAGTCAAAACTCAAATTCGTGGGAGGAATTTGCCCAAGAGAGCACAGTAGGAGAGATAATCATTCGCCTTTTCAGTAATACAAAGGACATGGAAATATATTTCTAACCGTTGTTTATCATTCTGATTTAAATAAATCAACGGGCTCTTTACAAATGCTTAAGGTGTGACGCTAAAATAACACTCGCTTGACAGGGAAAGCAACAGAAATAAATACCGCTGTTTGGCGTCTATTACAATCGGTTAAAATACTATTTTACAACAGAGCAACGCGACTTCAGGATATTGTTCGAAGGTAAGTACGATAATTATGTGCTCGGAATATTTTTCACCAGTAAGATCGAAAAATACTAAACGAAATGTTTGTTTTTTCATGAAGGTATTTCACTCAGCAAATATGTATGTACACACACACACACACGCTATACACCTTAAAACAAGCAACGATATAATTATGTCAAAATACAGAGCCAAAAATCTGTAGAAATAGATAATTGTTTCTGACAAATTTTTCTTTCTACCATTAGTATTAATGATTAATGTTTCTCACTATTATGTCCATTATGTGTTCCAGTACTACTACGACCAAGTGAATACTCTCTCCGTGATAGCGTGGTCCACACGGTCGAGCTTTCCATAGCTGTTCGCCAGAGTTTTCTCACACGTTCGTTAGCACCGAATGAGATGAAAATAAAGACGCCTTGCAGCCCGATGACGCTGATGAATAGATATTCCATGAAGGGGACCCTGATGACCATGGCTAAGAACCCAAACAACCAGCCAAATCCGAGAAGAGCTGAGATCTGTTAGAAAAGAGAAGAGGAAAAGAGATCAAACTTTCATAGCATTGTTTTGTCAAGAAATCCAATTTAGATTGCCCACAACATTTCAGAATAAGAATGAATAAAACCCTTTAAGTCTAATATCAGGTGGGACGAATCGGGGTTACAGAATGGGGGAAAAAGATCCTTCCACTCTCAAAGGCATTCTTCTACCATAATTTCTCAAATTTATTTGTATCTTGTTTTATATAACCTTACTAACTCATAGGCCTTTTTATTTAGACTTGACGTAAAACATATTTATGTTATTCCAAAATCATTAAGCTTTGAGGAAGTCGTGAAACCTACCTTGACATATATTCTGAGTTCCACGACCCATTGCTTGAATTGAGATTCCTGGCCATGTTTCAGCATCGACGTTGTTTTCTTAGTAGAATGAACTCCATGTACCGTGATTACAAACAGCACGAGGTTTGATAGGAGGCATACAGACATTGGAACAAAGAACATTGCTATGCTAGCTAATTTGGTAAGCCAGCAAGTATTACTGTCATATTCCAAGATAGGACTTTTCTGGAATCCCCCGAACTGAAGTACCAGGGTGATCAATACAAAAACGAGAGGAATGCCCCATCCAATAACGAGAAAAGCCACCATCTTACGACCAAAGGTGCTAGATGAAAATGACTTCATCTTACTTGCCGCAAAGCTACGACTCAAGTCCCATGCAAGGATAGTCGTCCACACAAATGAAGCTAGGAAGAAGAAATGGGACAACGCAGCAACAACAATACAAGGAATTGGAAAAAGGGAAACTGAAAGACGTATATACTGAAGCAAGATTTGTCCAAAGAACAAGGCGACAATAAAATTCATTATGGATACACCCTGACGATTACGTAAGGTAGAGAAGGCAACGTAAGTGATGAACGTGGCAAAAAGAAATACTGATGATATGGCAAAGAGAACATGTCCAAGGATCATAAGTGCTCTTCCACCGATGGGTGTGTCCTGGTCAATATAGCAGATGCTTATAGAGCCATCTGGATTCTTCAGAACGTTCTCTGTATCGTACACCTTACCCTGATGCAAAATAACAGACTGGTTTTCTTGATTGATCCATTCAACAGAATCGTTGGTCACTATGAAGAAAGAACAAGTTTGAAGAGCAATCTTCGTCCCACACAGTGTTAACTGATATTCGGACGAAACATTGGCATTGCTGAATGCTATGTTGCTGACATTACTCCACCATTTGGGCATAATATAAGTTCCATTAGAGAAGATAAGAGTCTCGTTGTTGATACGAGAAGGCGTAAAATCCAAATAATGTCCAACAAAAACTTCCTCAGGACAAAAATTTGTTATATTTCCAGGAGTGTCTCCAACATAACAAGATTGACTAGCAGATATTACTATGTTCTCGCACTGGTCACGGCTAGGAGTTTGAACTCGTTGTATGATGTCTCTTTGAATTGTATCTAGAGATGGGTTCATGTCATCTCTGTAAGTCAAGCTGAATGTTATGGTATCATCAACCAAGTCCATTGAAGATCTAACTAGACAAGGTGGCGGAGCTCTTAGAGTAAATGTAACATTGTCTATGGTCATCTGCTTGAAACAAAGCATGTCTTCTAAACACTCTTCGGTTCCGCTACTCTGCGTCACCCCAAAATACTGGAGTTCACAGACGGGCCAATCTGATAATATGGGAGAGCAGTTACCGTTCTCATCCAGTTCAAATCCATCTAAACAGTGTAATACCTCTATGGGTATGGGAATGGGTACGGGCATGTCGGGCTCGTCTATTCGAAAAACATCAATTACGCCCCGTTCAAGTGGTTCATTTATCTCAACGTAATCATCTTCATCTTCAACATACATTATAATAGGACACGTCATCAAGGGGCCTCCACTGCAATGGCTGCATCCAGGATGCTTACTTACAATACCCTCACTAATAAATGGTTTGTAATGATACTGACACTCGACGGCTGTCGCATTATTCGTGCCGCTCGGACAGCTTTCCGTTATATTAACGAGGCAGAGTCGAGGTTTAGGAACAGTTTGAACATCGGTCACATATATCCCGGATCCATTAGTATTCATAGAAATGTTGGACTGTAATGTGGGCATTTGCATCATGCATTCTAGTGTATTATTAATTCCCCATCGACATTGTTGGTCTGCTGAAATAACAATGGCGGTCAGTGAACTTTCTTCATATCCATGACAAGTGGCACAACCTAAGTTCCTGAAGTACATGTCCTCGAGGACGTAAAGAACATTTCTAGTAGCATTGGCAGGAACATCTTCACAGTTTCGTTTGATATCCTCATCCGAAGACCACTCAGAAGGGCACTTTGCAATCATTCGGTACCCATGCCTAAGATCTGGATAGAACTGTGGAAGGTAGGAATCCAGGACACATTCCCAAACATCAAGGTCTATTGCAGTCTCGTTTGCTAGAGTCTCATTCAGGATTGGTACAGGATAGTCTGGACAACAATCACCGAAGAATTGACACACATTGTCGCATCTACACACAGTCGTTTCCCCTTCACCAAAGCATGATTCCTCAAAACATGTATCCGCGAAGAAAGTTTCTGTGGAAAGAAAAGTAATAATATCAATAGATTCATGTATAAGAGTTATAAATTGCATTTTATGATGTAATCATGCGTCATGCGTCATTTTGTAGCTAGTATTATATCCTCATATTATCTTTACCATTCAAGAAGACTGGGCTTTTAAAGGGCTCTTGTAAGCCAAAAGATGTTCATTTTTTTTTTTTTTTTTTGTGCTGAATTATCATGTTGGTCTATAATTGGTATTCTTACCTGAGCGAGTAATGTTTATGGAGTCGTGGAACGATGTAGAATACATCATATCATCTGAAAAAAAAAAAAAACCCCGAGAGAAATATATATATATATATATATATATATATATATATATTTTTTTTTTTTTTTTTTTTTTTTACTTTAAACAATTCTCAACCGCGTAGCCAGGATTTCATTTCGTGCTCCCCAGGGGGTCGGTGCAGGGAGGGGGGGGGGGGGGGGTTTCCGCCATCTCGAGCTAAGCGCGAATGCTCTGATGTTTTATAGCAAATTTGAGAGAAAGATAACCGCTCGTATCACCTTTTTTTAGGCGGAAAGTTAGTTCCCCTCCCTGACTGCTTTTCAATTATTTGGACGCAATACTCCGGGGCAATACTGCACTGTATGTAACAGGTGTAGGTGCAAGGAGGGGGGGGGGTCCCCCCCCCCCCATCCCGCGCGAAGTGGGAAAGCTCTGACGTTTCATAAAAAATTTGAGGGAAAGATAACGGCTCGTAGCACCTTGTTTTAGGCGGAAAGTACGGTTCGACGCCCGGACTGCTTTTCAATTATTTGGACGCAATACTGCACTGTATGTAACAGGGTTGGGTGCAGGAAGGGGGAGTCCCCCCCCCCCCCCCACCCTTCTCGCGCGGAGCGCGAAAGCTCTGACGTTTTATTGCAAATATGAGAGAAAGATAAAGGCTCGTAGCACCCTTTTTCGGCGGAAAGTACGGTTCGACGCCCGGACTGCTTTTTTCAATAATTTGGACGCAATACTGCACTGTATGTAACAGGGGTGGGTGCATGGAGGGGGACTTTCCCCCTTCCCGCTCGAAGCGCGAAAACTTTGACATTTTAGCAAATTTTGAAAGAAAGATAACGGCTCATAGCGCCTTTTTAGGATTTTTTTCTCTCTCTTCCCCGCTTTTTGGTTCTCGCTTCCCCCCTTTTTGGGGGGGCTTGGGGGGGGGGGTGACCGCCCCCACCGCCCCCTGGCTACGCGCCTGACAATTCTGCACTTGGTTCAATATACTTAACGTCATCTTTTAACCATATAGTCAAATTTTACCATACGTTCACTAGCTGCAATCGTCTCTTGAAATGGGAAAGGAGTTAAGGTACTAATTGAAGTATTTTACAATCAAATTTCCACTGTTATTGAAACTGGAACGTATATCGAGACATGTCGGCAACACGTTTGTAATACGGCATAATACAGAAATGGATGATGGAAACACATGCTGCCACAAGGGCACACTGCTGCTTTTAGTTGCTGCCTTTAGTTAAGATATTGTTACCTAACTTAATCATTACTTTATCAGCATGGATCTACTAAAATGGCTTTAGCAAACAGTTGAAGTTCTGTGTAGTGGAGCTATTACCTGAAATGTTCCCGGGAGTGAAAACCCTGATGTCAATCCTAAATCCCTGCTTTGTATTCGAACCGTCTGAGGTAAAAACCAGCCACATCTCATTGTCGGGGGAGACGATAATACCTGGTAGAGAAGAACCTGACAGAATAGCCAGTAATGACTCTGTGTCATTTCGATGAAGACCCGAACCAATTCTTAAGAAGTCATAGTTGTTTTCAAGCTGAAAGTTGCTAAAAACTGCCATGATCTGGTAGTCCTCTGGTCCAGAAACAATCCAGTGGGTGTCTGCATCGTTGGGATAGTTAGCTGGATAGTTTGGTGAAACGATCGTGAAGGACTCGCCGTAACCGAATGTAGAACTTTTGTTGCGAAGATCTAAAAGTGATATAAAAGATAACCCAACTTTAAAAACATTTTGTGGATATATCACGTTTGTATATGTGTTTACCATCAGTGAGATTTAAATCCCCTAAAATTATGGTTTTCTTCTTAAAAATTCATGAGTCACTGAACATCACAGTCCTGAAAATTTAGTGCAAGATGCATTTTCCACTTTTATGGAAAACACAATAGGCATGATGTTAATGAGAATGATCTTGTCAATTGCCCTGCATGCTCTACCTGGTCATCAGTCAGCAAGAAAATCTCTTTATGTTTAGATTATTTATCCTTGCACCATAAACGCCATTTTGTAAATTCTTTACCGATAGGGAACGTTCAGCAAATAAAATAGTATCAGCGAATGTTGATAGGTTAGTAAATCAAGGAACTAGCCTGAATCAATCGCGGCAAGGTTCTAGATAGCTGCAAACGTAATACCAATATCATACGAAAGGAAAGCAAATGTAAAAGAAATAGAAATGTAATAACTGATTATAACTTTTCCTTTGAAATTTGAAGTTGACTGATAGTGCCTGAGATATTCAAGATATAAGCCGACGCGCTCCTCTGACCCTGGCTGTTCTTGGTATGTACAGATTCTTAACTATCATTAATTGGTTCCTTCTGTAGTCGAATCAGGTTGTCAGCATTGGGGAAGAGGAGGACCAACCAAACTTTACCCTCAGGAAAGCATATGACTTTCACATGCATCCACATTGTGATATGTGTTAGCGATATTTTCGGTTGTTCGGTGACCTTTCTCCTTGCAGTAAGTATAATAATGATACAATTTTTCTTTGTTTTTATTATGAATATACTAGTTAAGTACATGTAAGTATATGAAATATGAGCACTAAGTGCAAGTTGGAGCTTTTACTTATGGCTATACGTGCTATCCTCTGCTTAATCATTAGCTCAATTATTACTACATCGTCATTGTAACTGCATAATCTGTAGGTCTACTCAGAGATCGAATGCTTTCCGGGACAGAAATGAAATAGGATGGCTTTATATTTAATTCATATTCGATTTTCGTCATATTTTCCACACTGGGTTAAGATACGTTGTTGTGTCCAGTGGCGTATCTAGGGATTATGGCGCCTGGGGTAAACAATGAATTTTCCGGCCCCCCCCCCCCCCTTTACCAGCCCGATCTACGTTATTACGTATACAAGCGAGGAAGCAAAACGACCGAGCTGTAGATTTGTTTGCATTTTAACCCCCAAATGCAATTTCTTATGCATTTTACCCAGGAAAATTTGCAATTGAGCACTGCAATAGAGAGGGGAGGGGGGTATAATATATAGATTCGAAGTTTAAACATTGATAAGTGGTTTTCTATTCACTTTCTTCTCGAAGTGGGGCGCAAAATTAACGAAAACTTTTGAGAAATTGTCTAGGAATTCAGCAACACAACCAAAAAGTTGAAATTTCTTTCAAATGTTCATTGCAAATGCTATTCTTTCAACACTTTATCCTATATTGGGGGTGAAAAATATTCAACAAGAGGCTGATAAAACTTAAAACGAGCAAAGCAACGAGAATTATGTACAACGAGAAACGCTAATTATAAACTGTATCTTATAGGGGGTCCATTCGCTATTCATAAGGACCGCTATTCATAGAAAACCGCTATTCATTTAACACGTGTTATGAATAGCGGCCCTTATGAATAGTTTTGAATAGTGGTCCTTATGAACGGAAGTCCTTATGAATAGCGAGGTAATTTGTCTACGGTTTGCTCGCTCTGTAGCAGGACCGCTATTTAGTCAAGCGTTATGGATAGCGGTCCTTATGAATAGCGGTCCTTATGACTAGCGAGGTTATCCTATCTTATACTGGGGAATGAAATTATGATATATCTTGGATCGACATATGCGAGGAAGCAAAGCCTTAGAATTTCTTTCACATTTTAAACCCTCAAAAAATTTAGTCTCCCGTAGATTGGTTGTGTCATCATCCTTTATCAAAAATGTTATTGCGTACTACATAATGACATTAACGCCTACATCAGATATTTTGTCGGTAAGACCTCAAGAATTCTCTTGGTGGAATCATACAACTTTCTCTTCAATGATTAATGCTATAACAAACAGTTGAAATTACGTGTAATTGATCCATTACCTGCAATGTTTTCGGGAGTGAAAACCCTGATGTCAGTCCTAAATCCCTGCTTTGTATTCGAACCGTCTGAGGTAAAAACCAGCCACATCTCATTGTCGGGGGAGACGATAATACCTGGTAGAGAAGAACCTGACAGAATAGCCAGTAATGACTCTGTGTCATTTCGATGAAGACCCGAACCAATTCTTAAGAAGTCATAGTTGTTTTCAAGCTGAAAGTTGCTAAAAACTGCCATGATCTGGTAGTCCTCTGGTCCAGAAACACTCCAGTGGGTGTTTGCATTGTTTGGATAGTTGTCTGGATAGTTTGGTGAAACTATCCTCAATGACTCGCCGTACTCGAATGAACCAACAGTGCCTCTGTTGCCAAGATCTGTTTCCAAAGATATTTTGAAGATTCATGTGGTTATTTGGTGAAAATTGTTACCTCAATATGAACCTGGTGGGGGGGGGGGGGGGGGGGTGACTGTACACCCCTACACATACACATATACACGCGTACCCTTATAAACACCCATCCCATACACCCACCCTAACACACACACGCACACACATGCACCCATACACATTCACAAACATACAGTCCTTCTGACCATGAGTTTAAAAAAAATTAACCCCATTCAGTTTTTTGGCGACACCCCTCACTTTATTAGAAAATATATCTTCTCGCTAAACGAAATAGGAGCACTGTTGTTCAAATTCAAGTTCAATAAATTTCAACAATTTTAATAAAATCACAAACAATATGCACAAGTATATAAGTACAAACTAACAGATGAAAATAAGCAATACATAGGAAAATATGTGTGTGTGTGGGGGGGGGGGGGGCAATTGACCTATTACATATATACTGATGAAAAGGATCCAGTTACTTTGGACGATAATTCGGCGAACTGAGCTACATTTTTATGGAGGGTACTCCTGATATTTCATTGGTGATGACGATCTCCAACAAGTTTTCGTCATTTGTGCTCTCCCATAATAATAATACATGTAATAATGATAATAATAATACTGACAAAAAAATCAATAGCAATAAAATAATACAACTTATAAATTTATAATGATGATAACAGTTATGTGTATACATTTATATAGTGGCGTAGCTAGACTTCACGCCAGGGAGGGGTGGAGGTGGGGGGAATCCGAGCCCAGAATGATCTAAATATTTTAGCGAGAAATTCACTTTTTTTTTTATTAATTGGCGAGGACGGAGGGGGTTTGGGACGGCGGATATTCCCTTTTTTACAATTTCTTCCTAATTTGTGAATTACATATTGATTTCAATTTTATATTACATGTATTAATTCAAAGAATATTGTCGCGGCGCCATGATTTACAGTGGTATTCAAAGAATTCAAAGTTATTTGGAAGAGGGCGAAGCGAGCCAGTAAAAATTTGAGCCATATTTCCTTTTGAATTATAATAAATTGGACAAGTGCTTTTATTTATTTTTTTTTGCAATGCATGCATTATCTATTGATTTTTGATGTTATTTCAAATTCAATTCAATTCGAAACATAGGAAAGGCGTGCAATGTTGGGATTTACTTATATGCGTGAACCCTTTTTCCCCTTCTCTTCATGACTTCAGAAGTTATTATCCCATGCACTAGCGTACCTGGGGGGGGGGGGGGGGGGGGGCAGAGTGCCCCCTGACAACTTTTGACATAATTTTTTTTTTGTACCCTTTTTTTTTTTTTTTGCTTGTCAGAGAATTCTGGGCCCCATAAATTGTGGCACAACCCCCCCCCCCCCCCACTGAGCGGCTTTTGGAGGACTGGCGAGAAGAAAAAAATATGGACGTAGGGCCTACCTTTTCGAACTTATACCTTTTTTTTTTTCATGCAGCAAAACGTCTGATACCCCCCCCCCCCCCCCCCCCCCCCACTGAGCGAGTTTTGGAGGAATGGCGAAAAGAAAAAAATACGGGTCTCCCTCCAAGCAGAATTTGACAGTTGACAAACTTTGCCTCCCCCCCCCCCCTGAAAAAAAAAACCTGGGTACGCCACTGATCCCATGTTAAACATCATCGTTTTGCGAGGTCACATTGTTTAATTGCGGGCGAGCAGAATTTCTTTTTGGAGAAAATGTCCATAATTTATAAGGTTTCAACAGCAATTAATGTTACCATATCTTCCAATGAGGAACTAATGGCAGAAGAAAGAGTGACAGATCAACTAAGATATGGATCGATAACATCAAGTAGTGGACAGGAACGTCATTAATTTGAGCAGCTAACTAGAACAGCTGAAGATAGAAAGTTATGGAGGACATGTGTCTCTCCATCACCATCACATTGTCGCCCTACTGGCTTCAAGCTATCGACATAGAGTGGAGATAGGTTGAAAATCTAAGAAGCATGGGTGGCCCGATCAATCAGTCAAGGAGGAAGATGGCAGATGGGTATTAGACTACATCACACATCAGAAGCAGAGGAAAAGAATGTAGGATGTGGATCACACATTCCTTGGGGGCGCCTACATGGACTACAGAAACACACGATAAGCTATACTGCAAAAGGTGAACTGATAACCAGGCCTCTTTTTGAAGTCTGTGGAGCTAAACAGGCGTCATTAGAATACAGGGGCCACGAAGCATTTTTTTATAGTGGGGGGGGGGGGGGAGGGCTAATTTGATTTCACTTTAATAATGACAATTTTAGAGCCTTTTTCCCGAGATTTTATGAAACGTGTCTACTAAAAAAATATTGGGGGGGGGGGGCTGCAACCCCCAGTCCCTCCGGTTCCGGGGCCCATGGCATATAAGTGAAAGGTGCAAAATTAAGCTTCATGGGAGAGATTTTGGGGAGAAATAATAATTTTTAGAACGAAAGGGAAGGAGAGGACAGAGAAGAGAAAATAAAATGGAGAGGGAAAGGAAAAGATGAAAACATACAGTACGATGCACCCATTCAGTAAAACTTGTCCGTATACCATCTCTCGCTTTACCTTGTTCCGTTTATTTCCCAATAACTTAAAAGCTATCTAATCTTCATGCTCCTTTTATCTCAAGCCGACAACAGAGTTTAACATCAGAAAGTCAACTGTAAAATTACCAGGCGATTACATGCTCCTGACGTAGCAATATATTAATGAAATTTATCGCATTTCTGTAACAAGCAAGCATGCATACAGTCATGAAAAATGGTTATATCCCCCTACTGTATTAATTAAGGAATCATTAAAGGGACATCCAACCTTAATGGAAAGTACAGTTCTGAAAGAAAGAGGAAAATCAGAGAAACAGATTGGTGAAAGTTTGAACGAAATTGGACAAGCAATAAGAAAGTTATAAATTTTTGAGAGTTGTAATGACTATACAATGGGAATTTCAATTTTTCAGAAGAGGTACGGCCAATCAAAATTGATTCCTAGTTTCTCGTCCAGCGTTTTGGAAAATGAGGAGGAGGGGGTTCCATGTTATCTAATATTTGATATATTTCCTGTACATAGAAATGCTATTGGGTCAATTTTAACACAAATTATTTTTCTGATTTTATTTCCATTTATACATGTACTTCAGAGGGCTCAAAACAAAGAAAAATGCATTATATTAATAATTTTTGTTATCTCATTGGGTCCTCAGATTATTATTTATTTCATTTGAGAACAAAAATAACAAATAACAAATAAATTTTGAGGCGGGCCGAAAAAAGAATGTAGGAGGGGACGAGAAACTAGGAATTAGTTTTCTTTGGTCTAATGTCAATGTAATGTTAGTCTGCAAGCACAGACGACACGAATCTGTTCTTTTCCCACCACAATCCATACACTCTTGCGCAAACGGTTAATTCTGAACTAAGATTCTACAATGGATTAGAGCAAACAAACTTCCAATTAATCTCCAAAAAAAACTAAATATATGTTGTTCAGTAATACTAAAGACTCACTGCCAAGCAATAATGAATTCGATGACTTCCCGTTGGAGAGTGTTTGTCACACTAAATTTTTGGGCGTAACAGTCGATCATAAACTCTCCTGGAAGTATCATATTGACAACATCTGTAAAAATATATCTCGCAATATTGGTGTCATGAATAGATTAAAAACACATCTCCCTTCATCCTCCTTACTTATGCTTTATTCCTCTCTGGTCTTACCATATTTACATCATGGACTCCTGGTGTGGGGCAATAGACACCAAACTTTGTTAAACAGAATATCATTATTACAAAAGAAAGCTCTTCGTATCATTTGCCCTTCTCATATTCACTCCCACACGGATCCTCTTTTCTTTGAAAATAAAATATTGAAAATTAAAGATCTTTATCTCCTTCAGTTAGGTCAGTTTATGTATTCTTATAATAATAACGACATGCTTCCTTCCGTTTTTGATGATATGTTCAACCAAAATAAATCCTCTCATAAGTACCCAACCCGGCGCTGTAATGACTTTCATCTACCTCTACTGAGCACCCTTCTAGCTCAAAACACGTTTATTTATACAGTCCCCAAATTTTGGAACTCTCTTCATAATGACATTAAACTTGCCCCCTCACTTAATTCATTTAAAAGGAAATTAAAATTGTTTCTTATACTTTCTTACAATACAAATTAATATCAGTGCATTGTCAAATCGTGTCTCGTCTTTTTATATGCATTTATCCTTCCCGTCACGTCTTTCTTTACGCTCTATATGTAACTTACTATAAGTATGGTCACTATCCCTGTAGTATGCACATCGTGTGCTCTCCCCCCCCCCTCTCTCTCTCTCCTTTCTTCTCCTCTCCACCTCTCCTCTCTTTTTCTTTACTCTTCACATATGCAGCAACATTTACTCTCCTTGTATTTCTTTCTTCCCTTGCTTTATTTTATGTTGTCTTATATTATTTTTATTATGTTCACCATATATTTTTTCTGGTCAATATATTTACATGTTAAAAAAATTATGTTTGTCATTATTTCGAGGGATCTACATTCTACAAGTTTTCCTTTCAGTGGATCCCTCCATTTAAAAAAAAAGAAAGAAAGAAAATACTATTATACTGGATGTTTATGTATACTTTCTATTTTATAACTTTAAACCATGTAAAATGTATTTTGTTATTGAATATTGAATTGTATATTTGATTTCTTGTCAAAATCACTGTTCTGTTGGAAATGAAAATTAAACTGAAACTGAAACTGAAACTGAAACCCTAATTGGACACTTTATCAGAAAATCCCTGTGTCTTGAGAGAAGCCCAATTCAGCTACCTTTCGGTGTCAGCACCTATGGTAGTCTTACAGTGCAGACACTCTTTTACGACTGACCAGGGTTGGTGCCTGCAAACTACTGTGATGTATTTGGTGGACAACTCCCCCATTAGCTCCAACACACAAAATAACTAAAATGTCATTTTTTTTTTCGAAATGTATTACTCAGTAGGATCTTTTTCTGTTATGAGTACGTATAACAGTATGGAATCTATAATATATTTTGAGTACTACCGAGGAAATGTGTGTCTTAATAGGAGAAAACCGTAAATTAATGATATTTTAGTATACGACAAACGGGAGAGTTGACCGCCAATATGTTCCAATCGACTCACCAGATCGCCAATTTGAGATTCGCATAGAATTTGTGATCTCATTTTTCAAACATCCATAACTTTCTTATTTCAACTGATTATGAGATTATGGTTATTCTTAAAAACTTTCACCATCCTGTTTTTCTGATTTGCTTTCACATAAATCATTTTATATTACCAAGGTCGGATTGCCCTTTAATGTCAAAGGTCAAAATGTGATAATGTAAGATGAAGCAAACAAGAAAAAAGAAGAAGAATGGTATTGATATCTTTATGAAATCCATGAACTTTGTCTCTTGTATCATGGTTATAGTGAGTTTCACCTGAAGTGTGACAACTGATATCGCTTTAATCATCTTGATAGCAATTTATACATTCAGCTGGTATCAACAATACAGCTATTCTTTTTTTTTTATTGATTGACAAAGTTCAAGGAAGCTTATGCCATTGATACCTATAGTCATCTACACATACAAAATTGTATAACGTGGAACACCGCTGAACGACCACCAATGAACGAAGTAGTTGGTTAAAAGTCTTAAAGGGTAAAGTCCATCCTGATATCAACTTGGTTTTAAAGGAAGCGAAAATTTTAAAGAAACAGATCAGTGAAAGTTTGAGCAAAATCCGGTACTGAAACAGTCATAAATTTCCATTTTCTCTCTAAAATACATTAATTTTTATCATACATGCACCCTAGATATAATCATTTCACGTATGCTGTTGTATACCTTGTTGTGTAAAAGCAAAGAAAATGAGAGAAACAGATCGGTGAATGTTTGAGCAAAATCCCCATGGAAAAAGAATCATTCTTCCCCATCCCTCCTCATCGCTTTCCATGTGGAGGGGACAAGTATCATAATCAGTTGAAAGTAAAGAATAGTTCAAATCTATTATTTGTTTTATACATTCTTGGGACTGCTTGCTCATCCTTGAACTCACTCATGCTTCTCCACACTTTATTTTTATTATCAATTTGTAAACATACACTGGTATATATTTTGATCTCCCTTACCTCTTTCCTGTGATTTTCACACATAAACCTTGAGTTGTTGTTATACTAGACTTTATGTAAACAGTATTTTTTATCGAATTTGTTGTTTTTAAGCAGTTTTACACCATGTCATTGCAAAACGTGTGAATTGTGCATAATTCAGCCTTCTGGCTGCGAAGTGCAATATAAATAAAACCTTTTCACTTCATTTCAATTCAATTCAATTCAAAAGCAGCTAAAAAATGTACATGCTAGATGGCAATGTGAGCCAGGGGGCTGCAGAACCCCCACCCCGTTTTCTTTCTTTTTTTCAGGAGGGGCTGGGTTGCTGAAAGCGAATTTTCAATGTGAAAATTTTAGTTTTATTTTGTTCTATTTTGCTTTGTTTTTTCCTGTGTTTTCTTTCTGTTGCTTGTCAAGTTGTCAGACAATTTTGGAGTGACAAGGCACTCTTTAGCACGGCATAAAAGTCACTTTAAGGTGTCTGACGTGCCGTATCAATTAATCACGCGTCGCTGGTCTAAATCTCATTATTAACACAGAGCCAAATAAATCATGAGAATGGTTCATTCTAACGACATAATCTTAGGTTCTAATTTGGAATTAACACCACTCGGGTATTCACATAACAAATGGTATATAAATCACTGAAATTATATTTCACTTTAATGGCCGACAGGTCTTATGTAATGCAGCTACAGCCCAAAGATTTCTACAGATCCATCAACTCCCTCCCCTGTCCCCCGCATAATTATCTTCACGTTCAGGCCAAGAGGTGCCCGAATATCCTTATAATTCAGGCAGCTTTATTCCGAATCCTAATATTCGGGTAGCGAGATGCCTTAGTATAATATTTTATGTCTTATCTAGTGTATTTTGATGACCAATTATTTTTTACCATAATGAATTGTCGATTTCTGGCTAGCTCGCATAATTTAGAAATAGAAAGTCTGATGAGCAGGCAAGAGGTGTCAGCCTTTGTTTCGAAAATGTGCCCGTACGCCTATATGGCTCCAGCACCCCAGAAATCTTTCACTTTTAGTCACTGTTAGTATTTGGGATACCGTGAACCCATCAATCAGGGCAATGATTTTGTCACGAAATTACAATAAATAGATTAAAAGTGGATACACAATGCACCATCAGTAGTTATCAGTGTGTTTGAGTCAAATTTATTTCTCGCTCGCAAAAGAAGAAATGATATTTCCGGAAGAGACGTCAGCCGCCTTGAAAAATTATATCTGTCCCTGAAAAACCACAGCAAAGAAACGCAACGATACAGTGGGGATAGGGTGAGGTCCTTCTCTTGATGCATTAGGTCCAATCATGACTTTCACAACTTTACCGATTAGTATGCGCCCCCACCCTATTTCCCAAAACTGGATGCACTAGTGCTTACATAATTTCAGTAGTCAGGGGAGGACTGGGACTGAAAGTTGGGAAGTTTCGATAGGACCGGCCCACTCAACCTCAAAGATTAGATGATTAGATGATCAATAGAATGTCGCAAGTGCGCAAAGGCTGCTAGTCTCCTCACGCTATCCAATCGCTTCTGGTATTCAGACTCGAGACCTTGCCAAAAGTTATGATAGGGTATCTTTCCTCTGTAAGTGTACTGGAGTTTAATTATTTTTCTTCCTATGTATAACATGTACCTCTTTCTTCTCTTCCGCCAGTTGATTGTGGGGAATGCGCCCTTGCGGGCCCCCGGCACGACACCACTATTTAAACCATAGACGTATAGGCCTATATTATGAGTTGAATTCTTTCTTTCTCTTTCCTGAATTCATTTTAACTTCAACGTTTCGAATATTTTAAAGATGAAAATAACATGGTTGGTTGACAAAATATATTAGAGGTCCTATCAAATCAATCGGAAACGAGGCGAACCGTGGAAAATGCATTGGCCCATGATTTATCAAATCCATACCAAAAATTATAAGGGTATATACACGTATACACATGTATAAGCATTACGCATTACACAAGCGTATTTGAAATGGGATTTGAATTCGCTCCCCCCCCCCCCCCCCCCGAACAAATTTTCAACCATGAAAAAAGGATAACTGAATATGCAACCACTAAGAAAAATTATTGTCTAATTGCTCTTAAAATGTAATAAATTATGAATTATATCTAAGATATTCTCTCGTTGGTCTACATGTAGTGTTAAGCAATAAGGTTATAAAGCCAATTTTTGGAATTAAAAAATCCAAAAATAAAACTATAAATGAAAATTGGGGACAGGTATCAAGCCTAAACAGAAGGAATTTCAATAGTCTATGCATGAATTACACAGAATGAACCTGTCCCAAAACTTTCAGTCAAGTCAGATATTGTCTATGTTGAATTCCTGTTGCATTCAACGAATGTATTATTTGGAGATGGAGCCTACATGCTTGGGAATAAATTGTTGAAATTGGAGTACGTATCAAGCCTGGCCAGACGGAGGGAGTTTGATTATTCGAATGCCATTCTGCAGTACAATCAAATCTAAAATATCTTCAAACATACAATTCAGTAGTCTATATAGATGCATGAATTATTACACAGAATGAACCTATGCAAACCTGTCAGTCAAGTTAAAACTTGTCTACGTTGAATTCCTATTGCATTCAATGAATCATTTGGAGATGGAACCTACATGCTTGGTTGACATATAATATCAGAAGCCAAATCAAGTCAATCCAAAATGAGGCCAACCGAGGAAAATTGTTCATTGGGCAAGTTGGGGGGGGGGGGGGGGCACTCGTTTTCTGAAGGTTCGTTTTTTTTCGGCAGTTTCATATTTCCAAAACACAAATTGTCATACCATGAGAGATCATAAATCCGAAAATGAAATAGGGCTGTTAATTCCGAAAAATAATAAAAATAAAAAAATAATAAAACGAGAAAATTGCCATTGCAAATACTTAGTAGATGGCTGAATACCGCGCATCATATTAATAACGTATTAACGCCTTGTGCTTTTCTGTTCAAAGGTTATTTTTTCTCACGTTATGATTAACAGGCAATATCAGACCACAATTCGACATGACCTCAAGCCTAAATATTGAGCTGCCCGTGGGGAGTTCAAGTGGCGTACCCAGGATTTTTTACAAGGGGGGCATTGTCAAATTCTGCTTGGAGGGAGACCCGTATATTTTTCTTCTCGCCAGCCCTCCAAAACTTGCTCGGGAGGGGGGGGGGGGGCGACAGTTTTTTTCGCCAGCCCTCAAAAATTCGCTCGTGGGGGGGGGGGGGGGGGGTGGCGGCAAAAAAAAATACCCCAGCGCTCCAAAAGTCGCTCAGTTGTGGGGGTATCACATTTTATGGGCTCCACAATTCTCTGATAAGCAAAAAAAAAAAAAAAAAAAAAAAAAAAAAAAGGGTCTAAAAGGCGGAAAATTTATTTCTTTCTGTCAAAAGTTGTCGGGGGGGGGGGGCAATCTTCCCCCTGCCCCTCCCCTCGGGTACGCTAGTGGGGAGTTGCCAGTCCGCCCGTGTTAGTAGTTACCAGAAACGTGGTACAATGTACCTTCATTTCTTGCCATAGCCCCCAATTGTTGAACTACAAACATGACTTTAATTCATTTAAAATTACAAGTTAAATTTGTTGAAATTATTTTGAATTTATTGACTATAATGCCAAGTAAAACTGGATCGTAGTTTCTCGTCCAGATTTTCCGAAAAGGAGGGGGTTCCATGTTATTTGATATTTGATATTTTGCCACCCGGTATAAAATTTTTGAAAAAGAATTAAATATATATTCACTACAGCAAAGCAAGTTGAAACTGCATTGTTGTTTAGCTTTTATTAGAATTTTTTTCTCGGTCTAACAAAAAATAAGCTGATAAAAGGAAAGAAAGAGGGGATGAGAAACTAGGGATTAGTTTTATTGGGCCTTATAATTAAAAGATGATAAGGTTACTCACCAGACTGACTCGCTGTGTAATCAACTGATACCATGAAAACTAAGAAGATAACCAGTAAAGAAGTATCCATTTTTATTCATCTGCTAATTACAGCTCCACTGGCATATACACAAACTAACTTTAGGCAGTGAAGGAGGAGACTTCTTGGGCTTTATCAAGCAATACACAGATAGAGATCGCGCGAAAAACTACATCTGCACCATCTGATCCTGTTTCGACGAATGCTGATTATGGTAGTTCTGTACGCTGGTGACATGCAGAAGGCTTTTAATGGCCCGTGTCTAACAAGGTACACCTCTCGAGTTCCGAACAGTCAGCTTGTAACCAATTACTTTTGAACGCAATGGCAATACCACTCACACTATGATTACTTCATATTTTGAGCGATGAAGCGAGGACATTTCATTTGATATTCTTGTAATAAAGTCATGAATTTTTGATGAGATGTAAGCACGTACACACCGGTATTAAGGGATGTCACACTGGGTTGGTGTGGGTTCAGGTCAAGAGTTTGGTTGACCCGGATGATACGTGGGTTTTTAATATAAACACCGCTTTCCTCACACATAGTCTACGTACTCGGACACTTATTGTACCACAGTGATAATGATTCATTCATTCATTCATTCATTCATTCATTCAGTTTTGCATAGAACTACAAGTACATAGTATATAGTTTACATATTATGATTACAGAAACTTATTCCTACAGAATTTAGAGCTCCAAGATAAGCAGAAGATTGATGTACAATTTAAATACAATCTTACTAAGGGGGAGTAGATGAGGTCCTGTGATGCAGAACAGCAAGGGGGAAGGGAGATAGGTGGATAGGAATTGAAGAGAGAGGGAGAGAAGGAGAGAGAGAGAGAGAGAGAAAGAGAGATTATGAGGATGATGTTGATGATGGCGGTGACGATGGCGGTGATGATGATGATGACGATGACGATGACGATGATAATGATGGTGATTATAATGATTGTAATGGAGACAATTTTGATGATGATGATGGTTGTTTTTTAATAGTTTATTGTTGTAAAGCTTATCTAAGCTTTCTTTGTTATTTGACATCATTTATTTACAAATCACTTCTTCGTAGATCAGGAAGAATGTTGTTTAGTTTAGAATCGGTTTTTTAACTGGGATCTTCTGATTGTGTCAAGTTTATTTTCATCCTTTCCCCTACTTTATGGGCCTAATAATTCTATTCTTCCTCAATTATCATAGGTTTACTTTGGTTTATCCTGATTTTGGCATATGCTTTCTTGACAGCAAGAAGGAGGTGTTTCCTGTTTGTAATTTGTTTTTAGAACATTATATGTTTTCATCTTTGTAGAGTATTCTGCATTATTTTCATTTATTCTGTCACTTGAGATAACTAGAGAAATTTGCCCCTTGTCTGCCATCTGTTAGCAGTTGATTTAAACGATATATAATTGTCGGGCCTCAGATAAGATTTTTTTCATAACATATCAATTCCTGTGTCTCTTTTATCGAATGTTCGGGACTCTTGAGAACTAATATCGGGAAAAAATTGCCCCCTTTAGACAACTCTATAATATGATAATGACATGCGTATGGTGTTAGTTTCCATATTATTACAGATCATCTTCAGCCTAATTCTTCCTGTTGTCAATGAACAACAAAAGCTTCAAAACAACAAAATAGCTATAAATACAACAAAGTAGCTATAAATACAGAAATTAGACTTAGATGGTCTAAGTAACTTCAAGGGGTCAAACCTTATGGGTAAAATGGGGTGACTCTTTTGAGAAAGGCTCCTGGCCTATCATATTCAAACGGAAACTGAAACCTCTCCTCCTAAATGATTATGCCACACAGGCAGAAGCCGACATGTAGTGCTGTCAAAAGAATCCTTTTTAATAGGCCATTTTCAATTTTCGTAACACGTAGCAGTAGCTCGTTGCGGGCGGGTGTGGTGGCCAGTCGCTAGGTGTTCGGAGATGGCTTTCTTTTTCTGCATATTGATAATGTTCTATATACATACCGAAATGCTGACATCATAATCCCGTTACAATGGCGGATACGTGGTTGCTGTTTTATATGTTTTTTTAATGTAATTAAGCCATCGGTAAATATTGAGAACAATTTTAAATCAGTGTAAGCTCGGTATGCATCAAAAATTGCCACGGCGTACAGGAAATGCTTATTTATCCAAATAATGTGAATTGTTGTAATGAAAGCGACGGTACCATCCAATACCATTTCTTTGAATGCGATACAATAATTTTACTTATAATTATACTCATATTGCTGTAAAATGCATTGCTCGTTCCTACTATTTTTTTAAAGACTATTTAAACCTTATTACTCTTTAGAGCCTGTAAATCACAAGCGTAACTTTCTCCTTAGGCTCCTCCATATTTCACCTTTTTTCTCTTTTTTTTAGCCCAGTCTTTTCAATTAATACTGCATGCAAACATATAATAGATGAGGTACTCACCTTCTTTTATTTTCTCTGACAATAGATTTCACGTTTGTTTGGACCATTTATAATGTTTGTATCATTTATAATGTAAAAGCACTGTAAATGTGAAATATGAAACAATAAACGGAAACTGAAACTGAATCGTTGCATCATTACATCACCAATCAGTTGGACATTTTTCAATTATTTATGAGGACTACAAATTGGTGGGAAACTGAGTTTATTATACTGGGCTCTAAGAATTCTTTACTGAGAGCTGATCATGATCATTTGGTTTTGCATGTAAGTGGCAAAGTCATAAAGGTGTAATATTTGATAATAATATGTCATTTATCGAGCCTGTATCTAGCATATCAAAGTCTGTGAGATATCAACTGCGGAACCTTGGATTTATACGAAAATGTTTGACTACTCGAGCATGTGAACAATTGCTCCATGCATTAATTTCATCTCGCTTAGATTTTTGTAATTCTATTCTTTTTGGACTCACCAAACAGCAGCTAGCTAGACTGCAATCCCTCCAGAATTCTAGTGCAAGACTCCTTACTTTCACACCAAGAATGTCCTCTACTACACCTGTATTACGTTCTCTTCACTGGCTACCTGTCCGGAAAAGAGTCCACTTTAAACTTATGTTACTTGTCTATCGGGCCCTTCATGGAACTTCGCCACAATATGTTAAAGACACACTTCACCCCTACAATCCAACTCGTACCCTAAGATTTGGAAAGAGAATTTGCTGCTAATCCCCCGTACCTGTCATTCATGGGGGGCACAATGCTTTTTCGCATGCAGCAGCCAAATTATGGAATAAGCTTCCTTCGTCACTTCGCTGTATCTCAACATATTCCACCTTTAAAGATCGTCTTAAGACTTACATTTTCCTTCTGTAATCCTGATTTCCTTAAGTAGTGCAAATCAAATCAAAATTAAAATCTTACGTGTATATACATTTTACTTATTTTGTTATCACCCTTTAGTTTCATTGGCTACCCGTGTGGGGCCTGGTGGCCTCAGGTGCTAGAGTTCCCGTGGGTTGTGTGCTGACTGGGCTTGTCCCTTAAATTGTCAGTGAACGGAGCAGCTAGAGGGCACCGGGCCTCACCAGGTAGAGCTGAGAGTCGCAGTGGGTGATGCAAATGTGAATTTGTTTTAAGTTTTTAGTACTAAAAATCTAATTATTACATAAATTTGTACACGTGAATTAAAGAGAACTGTTGCTGGGCTAGCGCCATGAGCGTCCTTGGACGGTGTGTGCGCTCTATAAGCTTTCACCATTATTATTATTACTATTATTAAAGTTTCTGGGACCAAAATCTCCGCAAAAGCATGTTAATCCTAATCATAAATAGTTTTGACATATAACACCAGGTTCTCAGTATATAGGTAAAATGTTTTTGATGTTCCTCACTCTATACAGACGAAGCAACAACAAATAATGATAATAATAATAATATATGTACGACCACCGTCTTGGTCAATCGAAACAGGGTTGTAAACATCTTGTATGAAAAAAAAAAAATAAACCTTACTTCCCGTCATTTTATCAGTAATAAAATATTCATATTTCACTAACAGAATACGTCAGTATAGCGTTGCCCATTGTATCTAAAAGTAATGGGATACTACTGTACCAGTACCCTATACGTAAAGGACATTTTTCGCTCGTTAATGTCATGGACATGCTGGACCTAGGGTGCGTTTATGCCAAGTATTTATGTTTCTAGCTCCGTAATAGCTTTAATCGATAAGGAAAATCGAGAATATTAAAAAATGTTTTGAACAAATTTATTCAGGGGCGTCGATAGAGGGGAAGGGGTGTGTGAGTGTGACAACCCTCATTCAGATATTCTGTCGGGAATATTTGTTGGCTGTTGACATATCGCAAAATAGTTGAATCCACCTTTATATTGCATGTTATATACAAAAAGGGGAAGGTCTGTATATAGGCAAATTTTAAAATATGACCAAAAGTTACGCTTATTTCCTTTTCAACGCAAAAATCGTTTGCTGAGAGTCAGAAAGGGATTAGTTCTTTATGGAAGTATATAAATTAACGCCTTTTTGGACTCTGAGCAGACGAAATGTACACTTCAATTTATCTTGGTATACATAATATGCCTCCTGTTTTATCGTGTTTCCATGTATAACTATTAAAATAATCACTTTTGAATCAGGAACATGGTCATTGGAAGAGGAACATAATGCCCTATATGGACAAAAATCTCATCCTGATTGAACTGACTTGGAAATCCTTTTATAAGGACCTCTCTTTCTCTGATATGACTATTAGGGCGTTCGCTGATTATTCAGAATAAAATCAGGTTATGGACAAATTGATAACCAGGCAGACATGAAACCTTAATAGCCGTGTGGATCCAACCAAAATACCATTCATTCTGGACACGACATGTTCACAGAAGAAAATCTTGATTAGGTGTGAGAAAACTCTTTATTTTGTACAGCTTTAAATTATTTGAATACTGTGAAGCACACAGATGAATCAAAATGAATTCTTCTTCTTCACTGAGTACCATGCTAAGTTAATTTTATTTGTTTCTACCGTATCAGTGATTCGGTGTGGTAAGTACTCATATCTCATTTGATTCAATTCTCACTTTCAAAGTCTTAAAGTTATAAGCTTTAAGCTAGTCCTACAACACTATGCTCCATTATGATCAGATGATTATATAGGCGTATCTGTTTTGCAGAATCAAAATCCTGTGACAGAAATCATGATACACCGCCATTTTCTACCATGTGCATGATATGTAGAAAAGAGAGAAATCTAGAATGAAGGATTGTTACTTTCGGAGCGTCAATTGGAAGATTGAAACGTATGTTTACCTCTAAACACGGTTTACTCATCGTCATTGATCTCTATCACATGCGCTTTCTTGATCTTTGTCCTTTTCTCTCGAAACAATTTTCCCCTCAATCATGTCAATTTTCGTTTATACTTTATCCTTCTACTTCACTTCAGTTTCATCAATTTGTCATTGCTTCACCTTTTTCTCTTCTTCTTTAAAGTGCTTGTTGTACACTTTCTTTACCTCATATGCCTCTCTCTTTATCAGGCCAAATAAAATTATCTCCTAGTTTCTCGTCCCCTTCTCTTTCCTTTTTTTTCGGCCCGCCTCAATTTTTTTTCTTATTTGACATTTTTGTTTGAAAATGAAATAGATAAGTATATGAAGACATCTAGACAATGAGGTAATAATAAGAATAATTAATATAATACAACTCCCTCTTGTTTTAAACCTCTGATAGTGCATGTATGAATGAAACTGAATAGAAAAGAAATCATGCTGCATTGCTGCTATAGCATTTTTAAGTACGGAAAAATATCAAATATTAAATAACATGAAATCCCCTCCTCCTCATTTTCGAAAGATCTAGACGAGAAGCTAGGAATCAATTTAACTTGGCCTTAAATACTCGTCATCCTTTTTGTTAATTGATAGAAAGCCTCCAGATCTGATATGAACTTTAATTTGAATGTTTATTCCATCAATTTGGTAGCTGTAAAAAGAAAATCCGAATATATTCGGCAGTGTTCGGTCGGTGGAATAGAAATTACTCTAAAGGTATATTTATTTTGATGTCATATGCCACATTATCTACGAATGAGAGGACACACACACACACACTTTGTCGGGGGCAGCTGAGGCATGCGGCTTGTCTTTGTTCAAAACTCACCTGCCCCCGACAAAGGAATTAATCAATAAGGTTGAAGATTTGTCAATCTGTCGGTCAATTGAATCTGGTGTCGCCGAAATCACTGGCCGTCTCCGTGGTCTAGTGGTTAAGGCATTGGCGTTCTAAGCCAACGACCCGGGTTCGATTCCCGGCGGAGACATTTTTTCAACCTTTGCAAAAATTCAAAAAGGGAGGACAGCTCTGGGGAACTTTGATTTAAGCTACGCAACCATTATTCTCTCATTTTCATTTCTCACAATTATAATTATTTCCACGAGAGTTGCCAAATACATATATATATATATATATATATATATATATATGTATATATATATATATATATATATATATATATATATATATATATATAGCGAGAGAAGTGTGGATGTGTGTACCAATCGGTTGAACATTGTTAAATTTAGATATGTGAAGAGAGAATGATGGAACAGAATGAAGCAGGTCACTCGGTGTATTCACAAGCTTTCGGCTCCTAGCCTTCTTCAAGTTTATTTGTTAAATCAAACAGAATGAAACAAATAATATATATATATATATATATATATATATATTTATATAGCGAGAGAGGTGTGGATGTGTGTACCAATCGGTTGAACCATGTTAAATTTAGATATGTGAAGAGAGAATAATGGTACAGAAAGCTTGCAAATACACCGAGTGACCTGCTTCATTCTGTACCATTATTCTCTCTTCACATATATATATATATATTTATATATATATAAATGTATTACTTCCTCTTGTGATATTTCTTTCTTGTTGTTGGGGCGGGAAAATGCGTCTGCTATCTTCGGTCTAGACGGCTTTATCAATACTCTGAAAAATATTGGGTTTTCATTACCTTTTCTCTCAAACGGATACAGTTAATGGGCTTAAAGGCGGGGGATGGAAGTATACATGCACCCCCACTTTTGAGGGAGGGTGCATATGCAACTACCCTCTATACTTTTCAAGGAAAAGTAATTTAAAATGTAAATCAGTTGTACCCTGCGTCTCAAAGAAAACTTTACACTTTTGAAATGGCTGCCAAATAAAAAAATATATGATTCTGGGGGGAAAGGTTTAAATGTATGGAAAGCTAATAGATTTAACTTTCATATGACACCAAAAAGTCCGAAAATAATTCATGCTTGGGTGAGCACTGCTCACTTTTGTAAAGGGTATGGAAATTAGGTTGCGCAGGAATGGGCCTTTCAGTTTGTGAGAGGAAAGTCCTTAGGACTTACGGAATTGAGGATGATATGAAAAATTTATGATCAATTGTGATGAGTTTGGGTTTGCTGAGTGAAATTTGTGGTTTATGTGATTAACATTTTATGCATGAGTGAACAGGAATTGCATTTATTATTGTAGCATTGTAACTTTCCCTGGTATAGACTCAGTGGTGTGTTCATGGGAGTCAGGATGGGGTGATGGTACATGGTGCAGGGGAGGTGAGATGTAGGGTAGGACTTTGTTAGGTAGATGGGATAAGGGTCAAGAGGACATGTATGCCCCCCCCCCCTCTCTCTCTCTCTCCTGACGAGTTTCACTATGAACGTAGTGATAGCAGATCTAAGGTGACTGTAAATATAAAATTAAAGAAGAGATGGCAAATGTGTATGTCTGGCGCCCTGTTCCCCTTCCTTTGACTAATCTGATTCTCTGATCAGTTTTACTTCTTTCCTTCAAACCATTTTGCCAAGTTGATAATTTCCTTTTAAATTCTTTTAAACGGTGCATTTTTGGTGATTTCCCCGGTAATTTCCTGCTCTCCATTTGATCTAGCAATATTCTAGACTGGTAACGACATGGGATCCTCAATACACTATTCTCCCACAGCTTTTGCTTTTCTGTGGGTTTTTTTTTTTTTTTTTTGGGGGGGGGCGGCTGCTGGTGGGGGTAAAAACACAAAAGGAAATCAACCTAAATTTCACAATCTAGATAGGTACAAATTTCTTTGGGTCTCATTGCAAAAAAAAAAAGAAAAAAAAAAGGAAAAAATAAGATAATATAAACCTTTACTACTTTATATAAGAGAGGCTTTCTTTATATGAGGGATAGTTTCATTAAAATATATATTATTCGAAATAGATCTACAGTTTTCCGTATTAAAAACAGACTAGTTTTGTACGTATTAGACCAAATACCGGTGTTTTGGCTCAGTCAGTAGAGCGTCCGCCTCACAACCGGGAGGTCGTGGGTTCGAACCCCGGCCGCGTCATACCAAAAGACGTTAAAAGATGGGAGTTGCTGCTACCTTGTTTTGCGTTCAACAATAAGGGATAGAGCAACGTCGATCTGGCCTGCTCAGTGGCTGCCGGGCTCACGATCAATTGGGCAAAAAGAATTTCCATTTCGGTTTAACTTAATAAAATTTGGAGTGGACTTTAAAAGATTATTATTATTATTATTATTATTATTATTAAATGGATATTGGACCAAATGAATAATAGACCAAACGGTCATTAAACAAACTGAGAATAGACCGGTTCTGTAATCTATTCAAATTTATGCACATTTCTTCTCTGAGCACCTATAGTGACGAGCTATTTATAAATAAGCCTCAATGCTTGGAATCCAGTTTGTATACATTACTTGTTGTTATGTCTGGCAAGCCTCCGGCAAGCTTTCAGGTTGTCAAGAACCTTTGTTTGCAGGGTATGTATAAAATTTGCGTACATTACCAAAGCGGTCTATTGGACCAAGTGATTATTAGACCTATTGGGCAATAAACGAAATTATCATTGGACTAACTGGTCAATGGACAAAATGATGAGTAGATATAATGGTAACAAGTGAATGAGCAAATTACGCATTGCGTAATAAATGTCCCCGCCGGAAGTGCAGATCTGTGGAAATTAACTAGCCTGAACCTTAAAACTTCAGTGAAAAACTTTAGTGAATAAAATAATAATGTTACTGCATGCAAAAGAAGAGAATACCAACAATGCATGTATACAACTGAAATATAAAACATGAAAACATTATGAACCTTCAGCCATTTTGAATAAATTTGCATAAATTTGCATGAATAATGAATTTCAAAATTCTGTGTAGAAGTTTGGAAGCCCCCACCCAGCCCTATCAGATAAAACAATCGGAATCAAAATCCGATGTGAAATAGAGGAGAAGTAGCATTTTTCGTCAATTTTGAATAAATTTGCATAATTAATGAATTTCAAAATTCTGTGTAGAAGTTTGGAAGCCCCCACCCAGCCCTATCAGAAAAAACAATCGGAATCAAAATCCGATGTGAAATAGAGGAGAAGTAGCATTTTTCGTCAATTTTGAATAAATTTGCATAAATTTGCATAATTAATGAATTTCAAAATTCTGTGTAGAAGTTTGGAAGCCCCTACCCAGCCCTATCAGATAAAACAATCGGAATCAAAATCCGATGTGAAATAGAGGAGAAGTAGCATTTTTCGTCAATTTTGAATAAATTTGCATAAATTTGCATAATTAATGAATTTCAAAATTCTGTGTAGAAGTTTGGAAGCCCCCACCCAGCCCTATCAGATAAAACAATCGGAATCAAAATCCGATGTGAAATAGAGGAGAAGTAGCATTTTTCGTCAATTTTGAATAAATTTGCATAAATTTGCATAATTAATGAATTTCAAAATTCTGTGTAGAAGTTTGGAAGCCCCCACCCAGCCCTATCAGATAAAACAATCAGAATCAAAATCGGCCAAGAAATGACGGAGAAGTAGCATTTTCTAACATTCGAGCACACACGGACAGACGGACGCACGGACGGACGGACGGACGGACACATGCACACACGAACGGAGCCCGTTTCATAGTCCCCTCGCGAACTTCGTTCGGCGGGGACAATTCGACGAAATGATGACCAGACCATGTGGATATTAGACGAATGGGTGGGTTTAGCCGAAATGGCTATTAGACCAAATAGGTATTGGACGAACTGGATAATAGAAAAAAGTGGTTATTGGACAAAATGGGTATAGACCAACTGGTACGTAGACTAAATGGTTTTTGGACGAAATTGTTATAGACTAACTGGTCATTAGACGAAATGATTACTGGACAAAGTGATAATTAGACCAAATGGTTATTGGACGAAATCTGAATCTGACTCTGAATCAGATGATACTCCAAAATGATGTTAGACCATATGACAATTAGACCAAATGGCAATTTACCTTTACCCTTCTGATACAGTTTGAATTCCATCTAGAAAATAACCCGCAGAAATTTCTTGAAGCAAATATTAATTCGCCCGTTTTCAGGAAGTGTGATTATTCAAGCCTCATGGGATACCCGGAATACGTAGGAGTGAGCTGCATTAATTTAATGAAGGGCAAATGACACCCTGAACACTTATTACATGCAAATCTAGGCCTGCATTGTTGATACCAGCTGAATGTTCCAATGGTGCTTTTGAGGTCATGGGGGTATCCTTTTCTTTTTTTTTTTTTTTTTTTTTTTTTTTTTTTAAACTTGAGAAGTTATTCAACCTGATCTAGACTATAACATGCCATTAATTTGATAAAAGATGTGCACTATATTGGGATTATAATTCAGATATTTTTTCTATGTTGCCATCAGGCATATGCTCCAAACTATACTCCCTTCCTCTCTCTCCGATCATTTCAGATGTAAAAGATGAAGTTGAGTTATGGTCATGCCAATAGACCGCTTCGGTAATGTATGCAAATCTCTCCGACCATTTCAGATGCAAAAGATGAAGTTGAGTTATGGTCATGCCAATAGACCGTTTCGGTAATGTATGCAAATTTTATACATACCTTTCAAACAAAGGTTGTTCTTGACAACCTGAAAGCTTGCCGGACATAGCAACAGATAATGTATGCAAACTGGATTCCAAGCATTGAGGCTCATTTATAAAAAGCAGGTTTTTATAATGAAATAGCTCGTCACTAGGTGCTCAGAGAATTATGTGCATAAATTTGCAAACATTACAGAAGCGGTCTATTACATTGTGAAAGAAACTGTATAGGAGAAACTTGGAAAGGTTGCTTAAGTAGTACATAAAAATTGGTGTATTCTGTGAAGATTTGAAATCATCCAAATGATAATAAACTGACTTAATCTTGCTGAATGTCACCTGCCCCTTATATAGAAATCACGTGTGACTACACATGCCATGAATGTTTGGTCCAAACTTCTCACCTATTTCTATTCATATTTCGAATATGAGGGCATTTATAAAGCAATCCTTCTCAGGGATCATTTCTTTCAGGGAAAATTTCTTATATGATATTCTTCCAAACTGACTTTAAAAAAGGATGAAAGCTCTAAATTATTTACACCTTTACCAGAACTCAATCTTCTCTTTAATGGTGTCAGTTATCATTATGTTGGTTATTTGTTAAACATCAAAGTGACAGAACCCACCTTCTCATCAACATGACATAATTTTTAATTTATTATTTTTTTTTTTTTGGGGGGGGGTGAGGGTCATGTAGTGTGATGTTGGCTGCTTTATTGTCCATACCTCAAGCAAGTGTATCAGAGTTTATGATTTACATTGGACCGATATAATTACACCAGTATTACAAAAATATAAACCATACCCACATTTTTTTTTTAGAGAGAGAGAGAGAGAGAGGGGGGGGGGGGAGCCGGGGTATTAATAGAATTCCATCTACCCGGACAGAGACCCCGTGATGGTATAATTGTAATACTCTCGAATTCAATTGTTCTTCTTTATGTGGCTTTACACCCACAGAAATGATAAAATTGTAATTGTTTAAAGCCCTTGGATATAAGTTATCTAACAAGGCATCTCACGAAAACTGCGCAAAATCAAAGGGCTTTTTCATTACAGGGAAAGTCTACCCTGGTATTGAGTTGATTTGAAATAAAGAGGAAAAATGAGAAAAACAGATTAGTGAAAGTTTGAGCAAAATACAATAGAAAATTAAGAAAGTTATGAATTGTTAAAGTTAAAATCAATCGAACACAAATTGGCAACTATACGTGACGTATCTTGCGAGCTCCTATCCAATTTTCTCAGTACAGAAAATCTCATTAATTCTCCTTTTCTTAGTTTCTGATGAAGGAATAGATTTGTTTCATACAGTTTTTGTGTAAAAACATATCAGCAATGATCATATCTAAGATACATGTATCAATGATTGAATATTTTCTTTAGAGAAAATGGAAATTAATGATTTTTTTTTTTTGTACAGGGCAACTGGAAGTTGAGCTCGCAAGATACATAACGGAGTTGTGAATTTGTGTTTGATTGATTACAACTTCAAAAAATGTATAACTTTCTTTTTTCTCGTCGTATTTTGCTCAAACCTTCACTGTTCAGTTCTGTTAAAACCAACTTGTAATCAAGGAGGACTTCCCCTATAATACATAGGTTGTACGAAACATGCTGCAGCGACAACTGCTCCACGTCATTTTCGTACACCAACTACATTCTTAACCTTAAGCCTTGACAAAAACACTACGCGAAACCTTAACCACTGTTAACAGCAACCCTAAACCCAAGTCAAAATCCAGATGTAACCCTTTAACCTATATCTTTGCGAAATAAAGGCGGGAGCAGAGCATACGTTGGACCATGGACCTAGTAGGTGTATATGGTCGGAGCACCCGCTGTCAGGTTGGTTTTTATTTCAAACAGATGAAGGGTTAGAAAGCAATGACTCCTTTTTTCAATCAAACTAATTACATAATTGCCTTTCTTGCACCCGTAAGGCAGAGTCTCAAAAAATTGGAAGGAACGAGAGACTTACTAGTAACGCGAAGGATAGTGTTTGTACTTGACAATAAACAAATATATGAATTTAATGTTGAGACCCCTGACACGTTTGATCATTGCACAATTATTACTTATAACCCATTATACTCCAACATGGCCTGGTACAATTATTTAATACGTCTATGGCTTGGTCGAGAGGGACAAAAGTGGGGAAAATCACCTTGTCCAAAGAGGTAAGCACCGAGCAAGGATTGAACAGAGGTTTTGTCATATGAGAGTTAAGAGCCTTCACCAATATACCACAGTGCTTTCATTATACTTCAATTATCCCACATTCCAGTTTTTGTTTATTTTGAAATTATCAATGGATTATAATATACTCAATAATCTTAGGATGATCTAAGGCACTACTTGTTGAAACCTGGTTTTAGACAATAATTCTCCTCGGTAGAGGAGAATCTCCTATCTCCTATGGGTTTTTTTTCACTAGCTTCTGGAAACCATGGCAACAAAACAGATGTTGTAAGCTTCGGTTACGGCGAGTCCTTGACGATCGTTTCGCCAAACTATCCAACTAACTATCCCGACGATGCTAACACCCACTAGCTTGTTTCTGTACCAGCAGACTATCAGATCATGGCAGTTTTTAGCACATTTCAACTTGCATACGACTATGACATCTTAAAATGGGTTAGGGTCTTTATCAAAATGACAAAACTTCATCATTGACTACTCTGTCAGGTTCTTCTCTACCCGATGGCATTGTCTCCACCAACAATAAGATGTAGCTGGCTTTTACCTAAGACAGTTCAGTTACCCAGCAAGGATTTTGGATTGACATTACTAACTTTACTCCGGAAAACTTTTCAGGTAATGGACTTTCTACTGTGGTATGTACTAAGTACACAGTATTAAGTAATTAGTAATAATCATTAATCAAAATTAGTTAAAATGCAGTGACAGAGTTTCGGTTGTACACACATGTTTATGTAGTACATGTAAGGTCCGATGTAACACCTGCGTAAAGAGTGGTAAATGTAGCTCAATGTCCTACCATGCCGAGGCTCGAACCTCTAACCTTTGCATATCCAAGTCTTCAGACTACCATTCTATGTCTACTACACCTCTGAGAGGGTTAATCGTCCTATGGGTTTTTGCCCAGGGAGTTATAAACCCAATTTTTAAAAATATCGTATGGATGAGTAATCCAGGATTAGTGCATGGTCTGCTGGGCAGTGGTTTTGGGAGGTGGTAGTCCATGCGAGGGGTAGTTGTCCTAGATTCATACATAGATACGCTTTATCTTTATGGCTTTAAGTACATTGAACCATCATGATAAACGTTTTGATAAGATGAAGCAATATTTTCAAGGTAATTCACAATCGAATCATTAAAAAAAGTTGTTGTATTACAAAATTGTTGTGAACTCTCCTACGCTAATACCCATATTATCAATTAAAAGAAGCCACAATCATTACCTTCCTCCCGTTTCGTGTGTTCCTTTATTGCAGATACTGTGAGATCTCCGCCATCAGTCTACGACGATAACGTATACTCTTCTCTTCCAGGTGAGGATAATAGCTCGAGATAATGGTTAGGGCTCCATACGACCAATAGTCCCTAACGTTCTACATTCTCTCCCTTAGGTCCAATAGTCCTGCTGCTGTCCATGCGCGTAGGCTTATTTCGTATCTTGCTGTATCTATCGATTTCCCAATACTGGCTAAAGTGACTTACCATAAATGATCACAAACAGTTGCGTATCCAGGATTTTTATAAAGGGAGGGGTGTCTTTTTACTCCAAAATCTTTTGAGAAGCAAAAAAAAAAAGAAAGAAAAAAGAAAGAAATAAAGAAAAGAAAAAAAAAAAGAAAAGAAAGAAAGAAAAGGGTTCTCTGCAGTTTGACGTCAAAAATATTTTTTTGCTTCATTTCTAAAGGGGGGGGGGGGGTGTTTGAACACCTAGAACACCTAAAACACCCAAAACATCCCCCTCAGTACGCGCATGATCGCAAATGAGAGTACCTTCTCCTCCTGATCAGTTCTTGAAAATAGGTGATCTTGTCTTAATGCAATCCTAAATGTTGTCTTCTCCCTCACATTGTGTTGATTTACTATGATCGTTGTCCTTAAATTTAACGAGCGACCGATGCAAGCGCTCTTAAAACTTCTTCTAGAGTTTTTGTATAATGATAACAATAGTGACAACCAACTTTAACACTTATGCGGAATGTATTTTGTAGCGATAGAAGCATGAAAAGTATTATTGCTGAGAATTTATGAGAATTCACAATGGAACCACTTCAATGCCCAAACATGAGGTGATTATTTGCCCATTATTTGGAGTTCGGAATATACGTCTCTACATCTCCAAATATTTGGGATGTCTTCTGGGTCTTAATGCCCTATAAACTCGTACTGGTTGGATAGATGTTGCCATTGAACGTCAGCTAGGTCAACTTGCTCATCCATGATCAATAATTCCAAAGAAAAGTTCGGTATGGCGATAATACTGGAACATATTGACATACACACAATCAGACTTGAGGAAATACAATCTTTAACTCCCACACATACAATGTGTTTCATATTATTTTTCTTTCTATAGAAATTTTCTACGCGGATGCATGCTTTGAGGAATCTGGTGCTGGTGGGTTGGAAACGGCTGTGTGCAGATGCGACGATATGTGTCGATTCTTCGGTGATTGCTGTCCTGACTATCCTACTAATCTTGAACGAGACACTATCAAATGAAACTGCAATAGACCTTGGCTTGTGGGAATGCATCGTGGATTCCTGCCTTCCACAATTCTAGACAAGATCTCAGGCATGGTTACCGAATGATTGCAAGGTGCCCCTCCGATTGGTCTTTAGAGGAGGATATCAAACAAAACTGTGAAGATGTTCCTGACAATGCTACTATGGATGTTCTTTACGTCGACGAGGACACGTACTGTAGGAAATTAGGTTGTGCTACTTGCCATGGGTATGAAGAAAGTTCGTTGACCGCCATTGTTATTTCTGCAGACCAACAATGTTGGTGGGGATAAAATCATACCCTGGAATGTATGAGGCAAATACCCATAGTACAGTCCAAAATATCCATGAGCGCCAGTGAGTCCGACATATATATGCCCGATCATGTTCAAGCTGTGCTGAATTTACCTCGGTTCTGCCTCGTTAATGTAATGGAAAGTTGTCCGAATGGGACGAAAAACGCGATAGCCCGAGAGCAGTGCCAGTATCATTAGCTACCATTTAATGGTGAGGGTATTGTAAGTAAACATCCTGGATGCAGTCAATGCAATGGGGGCCCCTTGGTCGCGTGTCCCCATGAAATTCCTTTCCACCTGCCAGGAATAATGCCGAAGAAACACTGTTAGGAGCACTTGATGTTTTTGCGATGGCCGGGCCCGAACTGATAGTTGCATTACAATGTGTAGAAGGATTTGGACTGGATGAAAACGACATTTGCGTTCCGACATCTTCCGATTGGCCCCTTCTGTCAATTTAAACGCTTTTGGATTACACTAAGTAATGGAACCGAAGAGTTTTTACAAGATATGCTTTGTTTTAGGCGGGTGACTGTAGACAATGTTACATTACCTTTAATAGCTCCACCACCTTGTCTAAATGGGCCATTAACGGATGTGGTAAATGATACTATAATATTCACCTTGACTTACAGAGATGACATGAACCCATCTCTAGATACAATTCAAAGAGAGATCATACAACGAGTTCAAAATCTTAGCCGTGACCAATTTGAGAACATAGTAATTATCTGCTAGTCAATCATGTCATGTTGAAGGCAGTCCTGAAAACATAACAAATCTTTGTCCTGAAGAAGTGTTTGTTGGACATTATTTAGATTTCACACCCTCTCTTATCAACAACGAGACTCTTATCTTCTCTAATGGAACTTATATTATGCCAAAATGGTGGAGTAATGTCAGCAACATAGAATTCAGCAATGCCAATGTGTCGTCCGAATATCAGTTAACCCTGTGCGGGACGAAGATTGCTCTTCAAATTTGTTCTTTCTTCATAGTGTCCAACGATTCTGTTGAATGGATCAATCTAGAAAACCAGTCTGTTATTTTGCATCAGGGTCAGGTGTACGATATAGAGAACGTTCTAAAGAATCCAGATGGCTCTATAAGCATCTGCTATATTGACCAGGACACACCCATTGGTGGAAGAGCACTTATGATCCTTGGACATGTTCTCTTTGCCATATCATCAGTATTTCTTTTTGCCACGTTCATCACTTACGTCGCCTTCTCTACCTTACGTAATCGTCAAGGTGTATCCATAATGAATTTTATTGTCGCCTTGTTCTTTGGACAAATCTTGCTTCAGTATATACGTCTTTCAGTTCCCCATTTTCCAATTCCTTGTTGTTGCTGCGTTGTCCCATTTCTTCTTCCCAGCTTAATTTGTGTGGACGACTATCCTTGCATGGGACTTGAGTCGAAGCTTTACGGCAAGTAAGATGAATTCACTTATAGCTCCTTTGGTCGCAAGATGATGGCTTTTCTCGTTATTGGATGGGGCACTCCTCTCTTTTTTTTATTGATCACCCTGATACTTCAGTTCGGGGGATTCCAGAATGGTCCCATCTTGGAATACAGCAGTAATATTTGCTGGCTCACCAAATTATCAAGCATAACAATGTTCTTTGTTCCAATGTCTATATGCCTCCTATCAAACCTCGTGCTGTTTATCATCACGGTACATGGAGTGCATTCTACCAAGGAAACAACGTCGATGCTGAGACATGGCCAGGAATCTCAATTCAAACAATGGGCTGTTGAACTCAGAATATATGTCAAGGTAGGCTTGGATAATATCCCAGTCCATTTATTTGTCTCCTTATTCATTTATTTGTCTCCTTAAAGCACCATGATAGTGGGAACATCAGAATTACCGAAATATCTAGCAAACTTTTACTTGTCCAGTGAGTGGAAAATGACTTTTCCCTACCCTTTCTGCAATTACGTTAGCCAAGCCAACGAAGTCCATATAGACAATACGACGTGAAGAATTTATCATCATTAGTACGGTATTAGGCCATTTCCAGTCACGTGTGTGACAAAAATCCTGAAAATAGCTCATTTAAAGCTTATTTTCCAGTATTTGTCTTGTAGTATGAGTTTCTCATTTTGGATCTTTGAATGACAATCTTACGCCTAACACAAGGAGGGTAATTATCTTAAATGAGAGTACATCATTTTCTTTCAGGGGTTAACATTAGGTTGGTTACGTGTGTGACCTCGCACGAAAAAGGGTGTTACTTATTGGTATTCAATCCTACTTTTCTAGTATTTCCCTTGGAGTGCAAGTTTCCACTTTTCATTGCTATATGATGAGATTGCTCTTAACAGTTTGAAAGCAATTTTTCATGAATTAGTGAACATTCTTTTCTTTTAGAGGTGAAGATTGGGTCGGTCACGTGTGTGACCACTCAAAAAAGGACGTTTTTAAATGTCTCTGTAAAAATATTATGGTTGGGAAATGAATTTTTCTTGTCAAAGAAAATGAAATCTTTTTCATGTAAGAACTGGTAGTATAAAAAAAAAATCAGTAAAATGTAATCTGACTTTTCGGCAATGAGGCAATATTAGACGGTCACGTGTGTGACCGATAGTTTCACTTTACAAAGAATGGCCCTAATCATTTTTATTTAAAAAAACCCCCCAAACACTATTTTATTCTGAATTTACGTCCCTCTTATGAATCCAAACTATACATCTAGGAAATGAGTGATTCTTTCGTCGTTGTTTTTTTTCAAAACATGAAGTCGTATTTAATTTCATACTTAATTCGGAAAGTGTGTCATAGATGAGACAGGCAACAAAGTAATGACCTTTTCCCCAAGTTTAATCCTCCTCTCTGTTTCTCACTCCTCTCTCTGCTCCCTTTCATTTTTCTCTCATTGAATCCCTTTTTAATGCACATCATTACAATCATTACATCTGTTTGTTAAATCAGAACACTACTACAAACGTGCATGGAACTTACCGATCTCCCTTTCATGTACTTTCTAACAGATCTCAGCTCTTCTCGGATTTGCTTGTTGTTTGGGTTCTTAGCCATGATCGTCACTGTCCCCTCTATGGAGTTTCTATTCATCATCGTCATCGGTCTGCAAGGAGTCTTTATTTTCATCTCATTCGGTGCCAACAAACGTGTGAGAAAACTCTGGCGAACATCAGTGGAAAGGTCGACGCTGTGGACCACCCTATCACGGAGAGAGTATTCACTTGGTCGTATAGCAGTAGTGGAACGCAAAGTGGACACAGCAAATGAGAAACGTTCACCGCTGTTTCATAAATCAAAGAGAAAAGGCGTACACTCTGACCATAAGCAGATAAACATAAATAAAGGAAGAGGTTAATATTATAACGTCTTCAGTCCCCTCCCTTTGAAGAGATATCGAAATGTTTAATTTTATTCGGGCTAAAATTATTATACCCAGGGTGAATACTATTCCCTCTGCCCTAATGATCGAGCCTGGAATAGCCCTTGGAATCCCTAACATCTCATTCCCTAGAATTATGTTGGGATAAAAAAAAAAAAAAAAAAATCTCCACCCCCTTGCTCGCAATCTGGGACTAGCCACGGCCTTGTCCAGGAGCCTGGGAACGATTTTGTTACTGGGGGGGGGGGGGGGGGGGGGGGGGGGGGGTGCTGTGAGTAAAAAAAAAAGAAAAAGAAAAAAGAAGGTCCTCAGCTTTTTCGGGTCTTTTTTTTATCTCCAAAAATCTCTGACAAGCAACAACAAAAAAAATAAAAATAAAAAGAAAGAAAAAAAAATGAAAAAAGTTCCTCAGCGTTTTGGGGTCTCTTTTTAACTACTTTTTAGCTACAGCACCCCCAGTATTCTCAGCCTTCTAGGGCCTTGTCTCTGTTTTCTCTGTACAGATTATTCCTACCCCTTTTTTGTGTCTAAGAACATATAAATATATATACTGAAAATTACCTGTGACTGTAATATACGTATAGCTCCATTCGTACTTATTGTAGTTCGTAAAAAGCACCTTTAATCATGTGATCAACGGACAGTATGTTTCCATGAGGGGTTTAGTATAATTGTGAGATACTTCATGCATGTACATGTACTTGTACCTGTATTTCCAGACATGTAAATATTCGAAATAGAAATAGAAAACGTGTTCTCCAAATACCTGTAAAGATGTAAATTAAGACCTATTAAGTACCTATCAATAAAATGTCTCGATTTTGTATATTTATTTGGTGATTATTCGAATGATTCGTGTATAGTATAGGTTTCTTCTGTTCTTTAATACCTACTTTTGTTATAATGACCGGGCTTGATAGTGGTGCTGATTCAGGGATGCCTATGTTATATTTTCCGGTCATTATTCTAACTTCGCTTTTACACACGATGATGTCATTATGGTAATCAAATCTTAATCGCATGACTTGAAAGTGAAATTCTTAATTACATTTAAAGAGAAAGTCCACCATGGTATTTATTTGATTTGAATAAATCAAGAAAAATGAGGGAAACAAATTAGTGCTAGTTTAGGAAAAATCCGATAAGAAATAAGAAAGATGAATTTATGAAGTTCTAATCAAACATAAATTTTGCGAGATCCTCTTCCATTTGCTCATTACAGAAAAATTCATAAATTTTCATTTTCTTTGATGAACGAACATAATTGTTTCACACACAGGTTTTATGTAAAAACATATGAGCAATGACTACATCTTGAAGGTGCATGTATGATTGAATCTCTTTTTTTTTTTTGGTTTTTTTTTTGTTTAAGAGAGAAAACGGAAATTCTTGCTCAAACCTTTACTAATCTGTTTCTTTAATTTTGTCTGCTTCTTTAAAAACCAACTTGCAATCAGAGTGGACTTCCCCAATCTCCCCAAAGATTCTTAATGATGTAAGAAATAATGTTCCCTGCGTTCATGGGAATTACAAACAAAGATGGGTGATTGCAAAAAAGAATATTGAACGTGACAAAAAATTGATGATCATGGAATTGTCGGTTCCTTTCGATCTTGATACTGACAGAGCTCATCAATACAAAACCGACAAGTACTCTGCCTTGGTCACTGACATAGAAAATAATGGCTACCATGTAGTATTCTTGGCCATTGAAATTGGTGCAAGAGGTTTTCTTTCTAAAGATAATACTCAGCGACTGAAATCATACCTGTCTTTTCTCGAGGCCAGACGTCCAAAGTATAGTGCAATTAGGGATAATCTGTGTAAAATGGCAGTGGTTTCATCCTTTTCAATTTATTGTGCAAAGGATGAACCCATATGGGGTGATTATGATCTTCTAGAGCACTAAATTAATACCTAATAACTGATGGAAGTAAAATCCTGATTACTACAACAGATAAACTATGTCCCACCTAGTAAGTATGTAGTGATGTAATATTAATATTATTATAGATATATGCAAGCACGCACAGAAAAAAAATGTTATTTTAAGAATAATAAAATATGCCATAATTTTGTTGATACTGTTGTTTTGGTTTAGCTAAATGATAACCTAAACAAATGATTGTCCAAATCTCTCTCGAGTTTTTGTCTATAATCTGGAGACTGTAATGGTAGTTATAGTATACTTGTAAATATTGTTTTCTATTCTAATAAACATAATAAACCAAAATTGTTGCACCTCTCTTTTCCAAAGTTACTCAAGTTAATTTTCCCCTGAAATTGGAATATAAGTAAATCTTTCAGATGTTTTTCTTTTTTAAATCTTTTTCTCCTTTTAGCTAGTAATTACAATAGCTGCCAGTCTTTTGTTGTTGTTGTTGTTTTTTCAATTGATCTTCTCTGATAAAATAATGTCATTTTTTTTTTTTTTTCTTAACATGAAATGTTATGTTTGTCACGTACACGTTTCCATGACCTCTGTACCGTACATTAATATTACTGCCCTGCATTGACAGTAATGCGTCATGACCTGGGCCTTATCTTATTATTCTCTATTTTATGTCTATACATGTATATGTATATATTCTGTAAATGTTCTATCCTTTGTTGTGAACTCAATAAAGTGATATCAAACCAAATAATAATAGTGATGTTATTGAAGATTAAGGGTGCATAATCTCAGTGGGGGAAGAGAAAATTTTAAAAATACGAGTTTATATACAAATTCGTAATTTTCAATTAATATGCATTAATAATATGTCTTAAACGAGAAGGGAAAACATTTGTATCAAATAATCAAAACGAAATTCCTCTATTTTGCTTATTGTTGTCCTATTGTTGTGTTGTTAAGTCCTGAGCATCCTGCTCTTAAGCTTTCCTATCAAGCGCAATCACCCAAACCACACGAGCACGTAATTTTAATTTCAACCAATTAGTATCGTGTATGTAAGACTTGCATTTTTTGTTCGATTTTTTAAGATGATTTTAATGGCAACTTTTTTATTCAGAAGGACTCGGGGAATATTGAATGGTGAAGTGTTCCTGTACTGATGTGCACACATGCGATCTGATGCATACTGATATTAGCATGATTAGGGTTTTCTTTAGTCAAAACTTGTAGATGTGTGTTAGATACTTTAATCTTAAGAAGTAGTAAAATACATTTGTGGTTTTATGTACTATTTCTAACATTCCGTGTGTCTTTATGTTAGCTGTACTTTGTTGTTTGAAAGAGTAAGAGAGAGAGAGAGAGAGAGAGAGAGAGGGGGGGGATAGGGTAAGGTAATGAGGGAGAGATAAGTAGAGAAAGATACAGAGAGGGAAAGACAAAGAAGGAGAGAGAGAGAGAGAGATAAAAGAGTGATAATAAAGAAAAGGAGAGACTGATAGAACAGGATAGAACAGATAGAGAAGGATGAAGATTAATAAAAACAATTGCAGTGATCGATATCTTTGTTGAAAAAAGTTACGATTTCATGTTAAAAAGGACATTAAGCTGCTTTTCGTCGAACAATGTACGACACTATAATACGTACAAGAGTTAAAAGCAAGCAAATCGAAAACATAGTTCGGTTAGTATGAAATATACATTATATCAAATGACATTAAGAAGAAACATGAAGAAGAATTAGAATAATATAACATTTCTTCCTCCGAAGCCCAATACATTATCATCAATTCTAAGCATAACTATTTTAGAATAATAATAAAAGACAACAAAAATTACATCACGAGATGAAGAATGATTAATTTCACTTCCGTCAGTACGTGTACATCGACTGATCAATGACCCATTAAATGAAAGATTTATTAACTGGAGCAAAGCAAAGACTGACACATCCTCGACACTACGTCATGGCTGACTACCTAATATAAATCGGATCCACGATAGAAATTTTAATAAACAGGCTCATTTCAGGTCATATTCGTGTTTCATGCGGTGAGAAAAGTCACATACTGTTTACAATTTTGTAAAACTACATTTCTTTTTTGCACTCGACCCTATATTCAGCTTTATTGCGTACCCCCGAATACCATAATGTGACATCATGGTAAAGAATATACAGGTTTTTCAGTGACAATAGATGCAATAATACAGTAGCATGCGAAATAAATATATGTAAGCTTTTATCATCACGGCCCAAAACTTAAGGGCATTGAAAACAAAAATAAAATCTATATTTCAGTGCATATGGTATACGGTACATATAATTTTTACAATTCATTTCTAATAATTATTTAATTTCAATACAGATTTTTCAAATACATATAACAATGGGTAGATGAGAGTAGGTAAATAGAACTATATGTTAGTCGATGGTATCCTTCAATTCAATGAATATTTACATAACCTCAAAGAACTTTTGCAGAAAATGAAAATAAGTAAATAAAAAAGATATATAAGATAAACATATTGACATTGAGAAGTATGTAAAACACTATATGTTAGTCGATGATATCCTTCAAGTCAATGAATTACATAACCTCAAAGAACTCAAAGAACTTTTGCAGGAAATGAAAATAAGCAAATAAAAAAGATATATAACATAAACGTATTTACATTGAGAAGTATGTATAATTTTTATCAAAACTTGTTTAATAGAGGTTTAATATGTATTTTTAAACAGAAACTTATTTATTAGATACTGCTCTTGACTTTGCAATATAAACAAAAAAAAATGTAATTGTACAATATATAAACAATAGAATCATCAACAACAACAAATTTTCACAATTGAAGGCATTCGGTAACACCATGTGGGAGCCTCTTTGAAAAGGCTGTTGATATATTCTTTCGTGAAAATAATCCACTTATGGGGCGTTTAGAGAAAGTTTGGAAATGATATTGATTATACAAGATATAGTGGCAAAACAAATTTACAGCAAAATATGGCGGGTTAAGGATTCATTGGGGGAGGGGGGGGGGGTTGTAGTCTGCAAGCACAGACCCTAATTTATTAGAAAAAAACATTGTCTTGAGAGAAGCCTAACCCAGCTTCCTTCATACTGACACACAGCACTTACTCCCTGCTTTGCAAAACTACTAAAACGGATAATAAAGGGGGAAAAAATATTAACATACTCGTTCCCTTCATGACTGGCTTTCATAGTAAAAGTGGTATTGTAGATAATATTGTACTTTTAGAAAATTCCATTAAAAAAAAAAGGAAAAAGAATATTGGTGAACATACTTTAACAGTCTTTCCTGATCTTGGAAAGGCATATGATAAACTTTGCATAAAAGGTCTAATTTCAATCTGACAAACTATGGTATAGTAAAGGAAAAATGCTAAGCTTTCTCCATAATTATCTGAAAGAGCGAACAATTCAGGTAAGAATTGGAAAAAGAAGAATCAAAAGTACATGAAATGTACAATGGCCTCCCCCAAGGAAGTGTTTTGAGTCCCTTATTATATGATATCATGATGAACATATTGATTGAATTGATTGAATGGTTTATTTGGATAAAAATACAAGAACATTTCAAATTCATTCATATTGGCAGTCAAATGACTGAATTGTTGAGAATGACATAATTATACACAATATTTATAAAGATATCACCGTATTACATTGCAAAGTTAATATAACTGTTTCAGTATAATGAGTATAGTACAGTGTAAATATATAAAAGTTGAAAGTAATTTCTAAGACAAAGTCATTTTCATCAAATCCTTCAAAATCATGGAGTAAAAATATGTACAATAAAGTGGAAATGAGGAAAGGTAGACAATTAAATCGTTGTAACAGCGTCACTTAATTTGTGAGATCCCATTTGAAAGGTTTTCCCCATCAGCAACATTCAAATACTATTTCAAAATTTTAGAAAAAAAAAAGACAATGCAGCAACATTGGTTCAGGACTAAGCTTTCCTTCATTCATTTGTTTTCCATAGTCAAATAAATAAATAAATAAAGTGAAACTATACTTGAAACTCAAGGAATCCCAATTTACATTGATTTTAATCGTCTAAGTGGAAAGTGAAAATTTGAAAAACTTTGTCCGTAAATGACTTAACATAGAATTTCGTCCCCCCCCCCCCACAAAAAAGAGTGATAATTTTAGCGGTGATTGAATAATATGTCACTATAATTTATAATAAAGTTTGGATTATGAAATAAAATTGAATGGTGGGAAGAAAAAGTGAAACTACTTGAAACTCAAGGAATCTCAATTTACATTAATTTCAATCGTTTACTATACGTGCATTTATGTACTAATACCGAGGAACGTTGATATTGGGAGAATATCGGAAATCTATACAAATATGGATTCATTCTCTACATATCAAATTTCAATTGCTTTATATACAACAAGATCAAAACATGTGGTGTGTATATATATATATATATATATATATATATATATTAAGAAAATCAGACGACATAAATGAACAGAACGGCAAAGAGGGAAGTAATTTACCAATTCTTTTGAATATTTGAATAACTTAAACCTTAGAACATCTATAACTTCGAGGATTTATGACAAATCATCCAAATTGCATCATGATCACTAAAAAAAAAAAAGGCTGTACACGAAAATTATTACTAATTACAATCCGTATATATTTTTTGTGCCCGACGATTTGGGTCAAAGAATCCTGGATTGGCACTAGATCCGCCACTCCCAATCTCGTAGAGCATCGTCCAGTCGGTTTTTAATTTGCACATCACGTGTTTTCTTCAGGCGCGATTCTTTGTAGTTCATTATGTACATCCTATATCTCACCGTTTCTTCGTTAATAAAAACGGATAATGATCATAATATGGAAACGCTTAGAAATATATTATCCTTATATTATTTTGGGTCAATTGATAAGTTTACAGTGACGTTCTATTGCAATGGGTTATGCGCCTCTCTATCCCTATATCTACCAGATGATTATGCCTTATGTATTTGGGCTTTAAAACGACATCATTTGTAAACTATACTTAATATGCATCGTCTTGGAAAACTAATGGAAAATTTATTCTCAAAATGCTATTTAATTTAGGTCAATGACAGATCGTAATTTCAAGATATAGCTAGGCTAAACAATATCTTGTAATCATTTATCTATACTAGTAGAAGACGAAACAAGTTGGATCAGTTTTAAATTGTTAACTCAATTTGAGGATTTCAGACAATAAACTTTCTAAAAAGTATTACCTTACGACATATAAGGATATAATATAGAATATAATAATAACGGCTAAAGTAAAGAAGGAATTAGTTTTTTCCTTCCGTTAATCAGTAAGGTAATTATGTTTAATGTTTCTCAATGTTGTGTCCATGGTGCGTCCCGGTACTGCTACGACTTCTTGAATATTCTCTCAGAGTCAGGGTCGTCCACATTGTCGAGCTTTCCAGTGATGTTTGCCAGAGTTTTTTCACGCGTTTGTTGGCACCGAATGATATAAAGATGAAGACGCCTTGGAGACCGATGATGATGATGAAGAGATACTCCATAAAGGGGACGCTGGTGACCATGGCTAAGAACCCAAACAACCAGGCGAATCCAAGAAGAGCTGAGATCTTTAAGAAGAGACAAAGAAGAGAGATCGGTAAGTGCTAGTTTCAATAAGAGTGTTGGTTTCACTGAAGATCAATTTATGTACGTTTTTCAAAAAGGTATAAAAATCTACGGGTATGTACATTAGGATTATTTCAGGCCGTCTGCTAACATTCCCCGGGAATTTCATGGCTTAGGACTGGATTCACAACATGTAAGGCATTGGGGTGTTTTGGAGCAATCATTTATCATGATATTACGCTCAGGGGTCACTGTTTTGTTACGTTACTTTTGTTTTGGCTTGGGTTTAATTTGTGATTAAATATATGATAGATGATAACTATAGCTGAAGAGGATAAAAGCTTTGTCCAAGGTGATATTATTTAGAACACACAACCGGTTATCTATCACATAGATGGAATTTGTAAATGATTATGCCTTTCATCATGCTTACATCTTGTTTTTTTTTTTTTTAGGTCGTTTCAACAACGCTGAAAAGTAGGCTCCATTACTTTATTCTTATTTCAATGGAACCTTGTAAATTGTCTTCCAATAACATTCCAAAATGGGCTAAGATCCCAGTCTACACTAACAAGACCGAAAAAAAAACCGAACAAAAAAACAAAACAAAACAAAAAAAATTACATTGCCCCGAATTGCAAAGATTTTGTCGCTTGTCGGTCGATTTGGCAGTGGGAATAGGCAGTATGTAGTATTCAGCCACATTATGAGAATTTCACAGGTGTTGAACAGCATACCGTCATGCTACTGAAAAAAAAATGTTACATAGTCCGCCGACACTACAGTGAAATTTATTCCTTTTCTGCATCATATACCATAAATTTCGTTACCATTTTCCATAAGCCTGTTCTAAGTTGCTTAGTTGCTTAGTTTCGTCATTAAAGCGTTTTCGATGTTATTCGAAACCTACCTTGACATATATTCTGAGTTCAACAGCCCACTGTTCGAATTGAGATTCCTGGGAATCCTGGCCACGTTTCAGGATCAACGTTGTTTTCTTGGTGGAATGAACTCCATGTACCGTGATGATAAACAGGACAAGGTTTGATAGGAGGCATACAGACATTGGAACATAAAACATTACTATGCTTGATAATTTGGCGAGCCAGCAAGTAGTACTGTCGTATTCCAAGATAGGATCATTCTTAAATTCCCCGAATTGGAGTACCAAAGTGATCAATACAAAAACGAGAGGAGTGCCCCATCCAATAACAAGAAAAGCCACCATCTTACGACCAAAGGAGCTAGATGAAAATGACTTCATCTTACTTGCCGCAAAGCTACGACTCAAGTCCCATGCAAGGATAGTTGTCCACACAAATGAAGCTAGGAAGAAGAAATGGGACAACGCAGCAACAATAACACATGGAATTGACAAATGGGAGACTGAAAGACGTATGTACTGGAGCAAGATTTGTCCAAGGAACAATGCAACAATGAAATTCATAATGGATACACCCTGACGATTCCGCAAGGTAGAGAAGGTAACATAAGTGATCAAAGTGGCAAAAAGAAATACTGATGATATGGCAACGAGAACATGTCCAAGGATCATCAATGCCCTTCCACCATGTCCACCAATAGGTGTGTCCTGATCAATATAACATATGCTTATAGAGCCATCTGGATTCTCTAGAACGTTCTCTATATCGTACACCTTACCCTGATGCAAAATAACAGACAGGTTTTCTTGATTGATCCATTCAACAGAATCGTTGGACACTATGAAGAAAGAACAAGTTTGAAGAGCGATCTCCGTCCCACATAGAATGAACTGATACTTTGAGGAGACGTTGGCATGGCTGAACTCTATGTTGGTGACATTACTCCACCATCTTGGTTGGACATAGGTTCCGTTGAAAAAGATAAGTGTCTCGTTCTTAATAAGAGAAGGCGTGAAATACGAATAGTGTCCAACAAATTCTTCTTCGGGACAAAGATTTGTTATATTTCCGGGATTGTCGTCACCAACATAACATGATTTTCTGGCAGATATCACCATGTTCTCGCATTTGTAATGACTCAGAGCTTGAACTCTTTCTATGATGTCTCTCTGGATTGTATCTAGAGATGGGTTCATATCATCTCGGTAAATCAAGCTGTATGTTATGGTATCATTAACTTCGTCCGTTAGAGGCCCAGCTAGACAAGGTAGCGGTGTTGTTAAAGGTAATGTCACATTGTCTATGGTCATCTGTCGGAAACAAACCATATCTTGTAAACACTCTTCAGCTGCGTTAATCTGCTCAACCTCAAAACGTGTTAATTGACAAACGGCCCAATCGGAAGATATCGGAACACAGTTGTCGTTTTCATCCATTTGAAAGCCTTCTAGGCATTGTGTTGTCGCTATCGGTGTGACTCGGACATTGACGGGCTGGGACTTTAGGCGAAAAATATCTAGTAAGCCTATCCTCCGACCTCGCCCTTTCCCTTTAGATGGTATGTCATCAGAAAGAGGAATTATTTTAGAGGGACATATGACCAAGGAGCCTCCATTGCAATGGTTGCATCCAGGATGCTTACTAACAATACCCTCACTGATGAATGGTTTGTAATGGTACTGGCACTGCTTGCGGGCTATCTCATCCTTCGTCCCGTTCGGACAACTTTCCCTTGTATCAACGAGGCAGAGTCGAGGTTGGGGCACAGTTAGAATATTATCGGGCATGTATATATCTGATTCGCTCGCGCTACTGTAAAAGCTGGGATCTTGTGATGTGGGCATTTGCGTCATGCATTTTAGTGTATGATCATATCCCCACCAACATTGTCGGTCTGCAGAAATAACAATGGCTGTCATCGAACTTTCTTCATACCCATGGCAGGTGGCACAACCTAAGTTCCTAAAGTAGGTGCCCTCGTGAACGTAAAGAACATTTGTAGTAGCATTGGCAGGAACATCTTCACAGCTTCGTTTGATATCCTCATCTAAAGACCAATCGGTGGGGCACCTTGCAATCATTCGGTAACCATGCCTGAGATCTGGGTAGAATAGTGGAAGGTAGGAATCTACGATGCATTCCCACACATCAAGGTCTACTGTCATCTCATTTGTTAAAGTCTCGTTCAAGATTGGTACAGGATAGTCTGGACAGCAATCACCGAAGAATTGACACATATCGTCGCATCTGCACACAGTCGTTTCCCACTCACCAAAGCATGATTCCTCAAAGCATTTATCCGCGAAGAAAATTTCTGTGGAAGGATAAGTAATAGAAGGAAATAATATATCCATACGAGGTATTGAAATGGCATTTTACGAAATTGCATATTAGGTATTTCATACGATATCAATACAATGGCAAGTTCTTTGGTTTTTCATTATCCACGGAACTGCACTATTCTGAAGACTTCATACCAGGGTGCCTTCGTTGATGTACAGTCTTTTCAATTTTATTTGATGCCATATAAATTTGTTGCCTAACTCTCTCCGATCAACATGATGAATGTTAATGCTAAGATTTCCCTGCTCAGTAGGAGAGTTGAGCCACTATAATTCTTACTTTCTCTGGGTGTTCCATCCAAAATATCAATGTCTTTTTGCGGTCATTATTATGGTATCATACTTCAGTCACACCAACAAACCGACTCAAAACTGACACAAAGCCGACCAATTCTTGACTCTCTTTACTCTCCCTATTTTATCATGTACCCATATTACATCACATGCACACAATTCTCAGCCTATTCCTCTCTCATTCAATCCTTCTAGGTCATTAACTGCCTCGCTCATTTGTATTCTTACTATTTTGAATACTAAAAACATTCATGAACAATGGGATTATTCACCATGTCACAATGGCGTTAGCCACGGAATTTCCCTTTAGCAGTATAGATGATGATGAATTTTTCTTCCAAGTACATACCGACAGGCGAAACACCAGACACATAAACAATCAGGTATACGACACTTGCATTTCCAGTGAATTAAATACGAACTCGGAGGAGTTGATTCTTAACTTTGATGACAATGATGAACTTAAGGGCAACATTACACATCTTCCAAATACTTAACTGTGAACCAATTCAAATCAAATTTATTAAACGACATAACTAATAACATATTCCTTTTACATCTAAACATTAGGAGTTTGAACAAAAATTTTGATCAACTTGATCTACTTCTTGAACGTTTTAATCCAGAAAATTGCCCAATAATTGGACTTACCGAAACCTGGTTACTCCAGTCTAGCAACTCTCTCCTGAATATTGATAATTATGATTTACTTACCAGTAATAGACAAGTAAAAACAGGAGGCGGCGTAGGAATGTATGTACCGAACAGACTAGAGTACTCTTTTCTAAATAATTTGACATACATGACCAATACATTTGAATCACTTTTTATAGAGATAGAAATGAAGGAGAGTTGAAATGTAATAATAGGTGTCATATACCGCCCTCTCCAATCTCCGCATGAAGATTTTTTGATAGATATCCAAAATATATTACAAAGTCCAATCATTCAAAATAAACACTGTCTTATAATGGGTGACTTCAATATCAACTTTGTTGCATTCCAATGCACAAGGTTTTTCTCATGATTTTCTAGAATTAATTCTATCTGCTTCTTTTTTACCTACTATCACCAAACCAACTGGAGTTACAGAACAATCAGCCACCTTCACTGATAATATCTTTACTAACATGCAACTGCCCATAGAATCAGGGATTATTCTTTCGGACATAACTGACCATTATCCTATCTTTTGTATAACTAAGCTCTCAAACACACCTGCTGACAAACATACCCGCAAAGTTAAAAGTCGCAGATTAAATGCCAGAAACTTAGAACGCCTTAATGTAAATTTAAGTACTCTTGATTGGCAACAAATTATATTTCGGAAGTTGTGAAGGAAGCTTACGATAAATTTTTAAACATTCTCAAGGGTCAATTTGATATTTGTATACCATTAAGAAAACAAGTTAATAACTATAAAAAGAACCCACGATCTCCATGGGTAACCAAATCTATCTTAAGATCAATAAACCGGAAAAATAATCTATATTATAAATACAAAGCTAATCCAACTAATAAGACGCGTGAAAAATACACTCGATATAAAAATGTTCTTACTAATGTACTACGACAGGCGAAGAAACATTATTATACAACGCAATTTGAACTTAACAAAAATAACATCAGAAATACATGGCAAGTGATAAATAGAACCCTAAACAGAAACGATAAGACACAAAAAATAAATAAAATTAAATCGCACACTAACACTATAGTCGAAGACCCTCATGGCCGAAACCTTCAACTCATACTTCTCCCAAATTGGACAAAACCTAGCAGAAAACATCTCGACAACCGAAAGAAAATTCCACAACTTTTTAAATAACCAAAACCCATCTTCATTGTTTTTTTTCCAAACAAACCGCGAGGTAATTATTGGGATAGTAAATAAATTGGAAGGGAAGAAAAGTTCAGGGCATGACGACATTGATAATTACCTTCTCAAGTCAATTATCTTATCGATTGCAAATCCTTTGGTTCATATTTTTAACTTATCATGAACTACGGGTATAGTGCCGAATAGCGTTAAAATAGCTAAAGTCATCCCAATATTCAAAAAAGGTGATGCTTTAGAAACCAATAATTATAGGCCAATATCATTATTACCATCCCTCTCCAAAGTTCTAGAAAGAATTGTCTTTATCAGAGTTACAGCCTTTCTCAACAAACATAACATTATTTGTGATTCGCAGTTTGGATTTCGAACAAACCATAATACAACACAGGCAATATTAACATGCATAGATACTATAGCCCATGCCATTGATCAGCGCTTGCATACCATCGCAATATTCCTGGACTTTTCCAAGGCTTTCGATACTATAAACCATAATATTCTCCTACATAAGTTATCGCACTACGGTGTTCGAGGGAAAGCCTTGGAATGGTTCAGGAATTATTTATCAAATAGATAACAATTCGTAGAAATAAATAATCATAGGTCATCGTTACGACCCATCGGCTGTGGTGTTCCACAGGGAAGTCTACTTGGTCCCTTACTATTTATCATATACATAAATTACTTTTATAAATGCTCAGATGTGCTATCATTTATTCTATTTGCAGACGATTCAAACCTATTTTATTCTCATTCTAACCCTAATACCCTTCTTTCAACAATAAACAAAGAACTTAAATGCATAGTAGAATGGGTATAAGCAAACAAGTTATCACTTAACATAAAAAAGACAAATTTTATGCTGTTTAGTAACACCTTGCAAAACTTACCTGGAAATATTTTGTTGGACGACGGGCCGCTGGATAGGGTATCATCAACAAAATTTCTAGGGCTTACGATTGACGATAAACTAAACTGGAACATGCACATACAAAATATATCCAAAATTATTTCCCGGAATATTGGAATAATGAATAAACTCAAATATTTCTTTCCAAGGACTACACTTTTCATACTATATTTTTCACTGATATTACCTTATCTTAATTATGGAATAATGGCTTGGGGTAACACCAATAAATATCTTACTGATAGAATTTCTATCTTACAAAAGAAAATCTTAAGGATAATGCATAATGCTCCTGTTCGTTCACATAGCGATCCTTTATTTTACGAATCAAAAATTCTAAAGTTTTCAGATTTATTTCTTTTTCAAACAGGACAATTCATGTATAAATTGAATAAAAACGAACTGCCACACGCTTTCATTAACATGTTCACAAGAAACAGATCCATACATACATACCCAACAAGACAATCCAACCGTTTCCACCTTCCCCGCACCCGCACTCTTTTTGCACACAAAACCGTCTCTTTCTACTGCCCGAAATACTGGAACTCACTTAGCAGCGATATAATCAACTCCCAAAGTCTAAACTGTTTCAAAAGCAAGTTGAAAAAACATCTCCTTCAACTATATGCAATGAATTCAAACTGAGCGAGCAAGACCCACCTCTAACTCTCTCTCTCTCTCTCTCTCTCGCTCTCTCTCTCCATCTCCGCCTGTATTCTCTGTTTTACTCCCTTTTCACCCCTTCTTTTTCCTGCCTTCTCTCTTTCTTCTTCTCACACACTGACACACTCATTATCTTTCATTCCCTCCTTCCTCCTCCCTCCTTCTCTTCATTCTCTTTTGTTTCCACACCGTCTTGCACTTCTACTTAACTTTCTACCTCAACTCACTTATCATTATTCTTTCTTATCAACAATTCGCTTGTCGTAATGATGCTTTATGAATTTAATTTAATATTACTGAACGACCCATTCGTGATTAAGTTATATAAGTTTCTGGACATATTATTATACAGCTTTGCTTTTAAATATGTCCAACTGTTTTCAATATCACTTAATAGGTCAATATCTGTGCATCATATTTTTTACTTATTGATATTTGATTATGTGCCGCTATCTATGGAAAAACATCATTGTGATATATTATTGTTATTGTATTCATTTTATGTTATGCACTGCAGTATTACGTTAATATGAATGATTGAAACAGTCAATAAATCAAATCAAAACCATACGGGGGGGGGGGTATTGTAATGTTTTGTTCGGTCTTTTGTCGGTTTTGTATCAGTCTTGTCGGTGTAACTATAGGGTACAAGCTTGTTGTTCTTACCTGCAGAAGTACGGATGATGATTTCGCCAGAGTATATTCTACTGCTATTCACGATACGTGATGATGAGGGAACTGTCACATTGCCTGAAATACAAACAGAAAATGGTGAAATAGGTATAGTTTTTTTTTAAATATAGTTAAATGTAGGACTATCGCTGATTTATTACGAAACACCTCTACGATTGCTAGACTTTTTCTCGGCGATTAAATTGTACACGCACCCTCCCACCCGGACTTCCCATATAGCGGAATGGGTTAGGGCAATTTTCGTGACAGAGCGGACAAAAGCACCAAATTTGGCATTAACACTCCTTATGGCATACTAATCAATATTAGCTGAGGAGCCCCCGCGATTTTCTAAAGGTATTAGTGTAAAATGCAAAAATCCAAAATGGCCGCCATCCAGTATAATAAAAACAACCTTTTCGGGTTAAATCATTTCAAAGGATGCATGAATTTGCTGTCAAAATGAAATTATCCAGATTATAGCACGTTCCTTTTTATGTTAGAAAATAAAAATCCGGTTTATAGGGACAGTAAATGATTTTTAAAGTAATATATGCAAAGGACGCCCTCACTTTTTTAAAAATTTTGCCAACTCTATGTCCGGCTATAGAACATTGCAGGAAACGTCTCAGGGGAGAATTTATCCGGTATACTCTTAGTAGACTTTCCCTGTGCAATGAATTACCGAATAACATTAGGGCTCTAGAGCATTACAGGAAACCTCTTAGGAAACAATTTATCCCGTATAGCAACTCTTAGTAGACCTTCCCTGTGCAATAAATTATCGAATATCATGATCTTTTTAAAAAGACATTTTAGTTTGTGCATGAACGTAACATAATCTAATAATCTGTAAATAGTAATATAAGTCAGTGATTACAGTTTTCACTAGGAGATGAACATGAAGTATAATGCAGATTTTTGTTTTCCAAAGATTTTAATTTCTGAATAAGTTCGCTCTTTGTTACTCCCATCATTGCTATCACATCGTATTTTGAGGGATTTTTTTGATGGTCAATTTGTATGTTTATATTTTTAATTGTAATTCATGTCGATTCAGTCCTAGGACTGCCTTAAAGTAGTTTTCAATGAAATGTCTATCTCTCTCTCTCTCTCTCTCTCTATCATCATTATTTAATGTATAAAATGTCTGCACACTACTAAAATTAAATCGACATTACATTTATATGTATTAATCATAATACCACATTGAATATAATATGACAAATAGTATCGCGTGTATGAATTCTGTAAAGCACCAATAGAGCATGGGCCTATGGGGGGGGGGGGGGCTGGGCGCAGCTCTATTTCCCTCAGGATTTTCAAAGTTCCTACTCGATCGGACAACGTTATATTCGGGCAGCGAGGTGCCTGAATACCTCATTTTCATATCTTATCTAGTATATTTTGATGACGAAATAATATTCTTACTATAATGAAGCATTTTAATTTCGAAACTCGAAAGTTGATATTCGGGTAAGGGCAAGATCGAGGCGTCAGCCCCTTGCGAAAATACGCCCGTACGCCTATGCAATAGAATGAACTTAATTTTGTATTTATTGTGAATCGTTTCTGGCCCTTAAATCCATACTTTAGTATTTCTTTCATTATCAAAATTGTCGAAAAACCAAACGTGATTATGTAAAATTAGCTTTATAATGTGTTTTGCCTAACAAAGGTACGTCGTGAGTTCTCAATATAATGAATAATAGTTGGGCCCCAGCAGTCCCACGCATCCTGCCCTGTGTATCGTCTTGTCCCGTCTTCCCGTATTCCATATGCTGGATTTTGTTTTACCATAAAAATATATATCATAATACATTCTGGTGGCAAAATGGCACACGGATGCGCTACTATAAAGCATTAAAATCCGTGACAATTTACAATTTCAGCATAAATGGCGGATATTTTAGATTCTTTACTGGACTTTTACATTTCAGGGTTTTGCTGGTCCCATATTATCATTCCGTCTAAATCATACTTTGATACATTCCATTTATCATAAAGCTATAATGATTACTCAAAGATAGAATTAGGTTGTCCGTAAGGCGACATTGTTAAAAAAAATGAGCTGTATTTAAAGAGTTTTCCAGTTTTTAGATCGGGATTATTTCGTGTGTCGCAAGCGCATCCATATGAGTGTCCCATCGAACGTAGCCCTTAATCAACGCGATTGTGCTGCTCTGTCGATCCCCTGGTCGATCCTCGAAACGCGCGGAATAGTCATGATTATTGCGCGGGAAGTCTTGCTCCATATCAGGACTATTCCTCACGGTTTCAAGGATCGAACCAGGGTATCGACAGAGCTGCACAATCGCCTTGATTAAAGGCTATATCGAACGTTGAGTCCAGTGTAAGAGGCACACGCGATAGCTCCGTATGTATTGCGATGTCAGTGTCTGAAGTCGAAGCGCTGGTTTTCGACCGGATTGAGGAGCTCCGCATGTGGGGACGCTGGACAGGACCGCTGAGTTTGTACATGGCTGTGACAGAAGACCAGCACTGCTTTGCTGAAAAAACCGGCCCCAAGACAGGGAAAATGAAAATTAATGTTGCCATGGCAACTGTATTATTATTATTTTTTTTTTTTTTTTAAATTTATTTATTTATTTATTATTTTTTTTTTTTTTTATTTTTTTTTTTTTTTTGGGGGGGTTCTTTGGTTAAAACAGTAAAAAATGTGGACATCCATGCAGTGGCGTATCTAGGTATTCTGGGGCCCGGGGCAAACTATCCTATCTGCGCCCCCCCCCCCCCCTCCCCACATGCCCAAACTCATATTAATGAGCGTTTTCAATTCAGAAATGATGGCACTCCGTGAAAATGAGTTTTGATGCACATAACCCGGGGTTGTTAGCCCAAGTTTGATGAATTATTGTACCAGCGAGGGAACAACGCGACCGAGTGGCGAATTTTTTTTCCTTTTCACGCCTCAAATTGAAATTTCTTGTGTATTTTACCCTTAGAAAATAAAAATCCAAGGGAATACAGAGACCTGGCAATAGATTTTTTTTTTAATTTTGAATATTCCTATTTTTGGGGAGAAAATGAATGAAAACCCTGAAGAAATATATTTGAGGAATTTAGCAAGGCAATTGTAAAACAAATTTCTGATTTCTTTCGAATGTTCTATACTTTGAAAGTGCTTTTTGCAAAAGGGCGCAAAATCTAACAAGCTCCTGCCTTATGCGGGGGAGGGAACAAAGCAACTAGAGTCAATTAATGGTTAACACTTTAAAAACGTCATTAGGGGGCGCGAAATAGCTAGACCCTGAACATGATTATGCGAAGGAGCAAAGCGACCAAGCTATACACAAATTTTGCATTTCAAACCCTATAAAATACTATTTCTTGCGCATTTTGTCCTTGACTGGGGCACAAATAACCCTCAAAGACCATACATTTTCTTGTATTTCTCCCCCTTTTCTTTCTCCCTTTTTCGTTTTTTGCACCCCCTTCAAATGCCGCCCGGGGCACGTGCCCCCTCTGCCCCCCCCCCGTAGATACGCCACTGCATGATCCATGATCTGAGTAAATATTATAGTGAAAGTAAATTCTGTATAATAAAGAGTTATGAAATAGGATTTTGCCTTAAGTGGCCGAAGACCAAGCGACCGAAGACCAGGCGGCCGGCATAAATGGCCGTCTTAGATGTTTGCCTGTTACCATGATTTCATAAATATTTCTCGAGGGCTCCTCGGCTAAAATCTTTATTATACTCCATGGACACTTCACACCAAAAATGGTGCTTTTGTCCGCTGTGTCACGATGATCGATTTTTTATAAACTTCCAAACCACCCAGATAATAAGCATGATAAGAACTTTGAATATACTGATAAATTTCAAGAATTCGATTAGCAAATTAACAATCTCTATAATGTAGATATAGTGGTCGGCTTACTATCATGACTATTTCTTCTTGATTTTGAAAATACATTTAAAGAAAATTCCATTTAATAAAACAGAGTGAAACTGCAAAGTCTATCTGGTATAACTTCACGCTCTTCTGACGCATTTCAATTTGAAATCATGGCAATGACGAACCTTGATGAAGGCGATGCAAACCGATTCTATCATTATAAGTGACTGCATGATATTTGTTGGCAGTGTATAAGATTAGTGTATAAGAAGAAACGAATAGATGATCTATTACCTGAAAAGTTAAGGGGAGTGAAAACCCTGATGTCAATCCTGAATCCCTGCTTTGTATATGAACTATCTGAGGTAAAAACCAGCCACATCTCATTGTCGGGGGAGACAACGACATCCGGTAGAGAAGAACCTGACAGAA